>BQNB010191157.1:0-11722 GCA_026074375.1 Tanacetum coccineum | reverse complement strand
CGAATATTCATAGCTTATAAAATATATTAGTTGATAAATGCTTAATTGTACATATTAAATACCCGGGATTTTGCCAAATAAAAGCCAGAAAATGCCAAAAGAATAGAAAATTTTGTGCTTTTGTGTCTATTGTGCAGGAAAGGATAATAAAGACAAAAAGAAGCAAAAACAGATCAAAAACCGACAAGAAACGGAGAAGACAAGAAAAGAGTGAGGAATGAAAGACAATCAAAAGCCGGATCAGCCCGATGCAAAAAAAGGAAGTCAATGAAGCTCAAAATGAAGGTCAAAGGATCAATTATAACAAGTCTTCAAAGTTTAAGGGATAATTTGGAAGTTTTGAGTTCAAGGGACCAAAGTTGCTAAAGAAGAAAGTTGCTTTATAAAGAGGAAAAAGAAGGATAGAAAACACAAGGGCCAATTATGTCAAGATCGAAAGTTGTTTTTACACTAAAAAGAAGGAAATGGAACACAAGGACTGTTTTTGATAATAAGCCAAACTTTTCAAAATAGACACGCGGGTTAAATCCTATAACCGCCTCCAACAGACTTTTCCCGCCACTAGTTTTCTTCCCCACAAAAACCCCAACACTGTTCATCTCTACCATAGCATACCCTGCACCTCACCACCACAGTAACACTCCTCCATCACTCCCACCTTCTATTTTCAACCACCAAACCTCGTATTAAAATCTTTTCCACCTCACAAATCCAACTTGGCAATCTCTATGATCAAGGGCTGAGATTCAATGGAAGATTCGAGAAATCCTTGCTTCTCTTCTTCAATTCTCTATAAATAGAAGCTTAGGGTTCATTTTTAGAGGGAGTTAGTTTGTTTTTTTTTTTCAGTTTTGTAATTTTTCGTATTTTCTAAGCATTTTCTTTTAAAGTTTTTAAAATTCAGCTTTAAATACTTGTACCTTTGTTATTTCTACTTGTACTTTACTATTTTGAGCAATATAATTTAGCTTTCAAGTTTCTTAGTGCTTTGATTTCAATTCTAAGCTGATTTCCACCTAATAAGCTCTAATAAGCTCATTTGAGCTTATTCTTGTTCATAAGCTCAAATTTAGTAAAAAAATCTGTTTTAAGTCATTCATTTACACATTTAGTTCAATTTACATCAAAACATGTCCACTTGAGTTCATGATTCTTTTGAAGGTTCAAAGGAGGAATATAAGCTCAAATTCAGCTTATGAGTTTTATTAAAGGTTTAGACGGCTTTGGAGCCATTAGGAAACACTTAAGCTTCTTCTCTTAGATAGCTTAAGTGTGAAGATTCTTCAAATCTCAGGTTTCCTTTTCTAAACTTCATTTTAGCATTTATAAGCTTAATTCATATTGCCTTATTCTTTTGGAATATTATGTTTAAATCCTGTTCATTTTGCTTAGATTAGATTATAGATGTAATAGTTTTTAAGCTGTCTAAGTAAAATTTCATTTAGGTTTAATTAGTTTACAAATCTGTCATTTAGACTTAAATAAGCTAGGAGAGAAACTAGCTATTTCTTTCCAATAAGCTGTGGACTTTAGTTTTAAAATAGCTTAAGTAGGTTATTTTTAGTAGAAGTAGATATAAGGTTTTAGCTGTTATAGGTTTTAGAATAGCTTTTAAGTACAAATAGTTTGGGACAGTCAAAGTTAAGGAGTGTTTGGATCTAAGTGTATTTGACTTCTAAAGTCAAAGTAATCCTGTCAAATCCTTTTACTTAGTTGAGTTAGATCATATTAACAAGTTTTAGATAGGTTTTAGGAATTAGTTTGTAGAATGTTAAAGTTTTAAAGCTAAAAATTCCTATCTAGCACCAGGGCAGTTTTAATGGTCATGTAGATTAGAGTTATCTTAGGAGATTTTAAGAAATTTTAGAGTTAAAACTTTAGCTAGCATTGGTTTAAATACATATAGAGAGTGAGTACATGGAGTTTAAGCTAAGAACTTAGCCTGCATTCTATCATTTGGTCAAGTACATCAGCAACAACAGTTAATACTGTTGTTGCTGTCAACTTTTCTAAGCTGTTATTTAGCTTTTAAATTACGTGGTTAGAATTTAGAATTAGCGCACTAATAAATACTCCATTTAGCTTCTCTAGATAAGCTCTTTAGTTTCATTTTAAGCTCTTAGACCAGCTTATTTTAGCCTGCAAAAGTAGTATACTAGCATTTAGGATTCTAGCTTATTTTCTATTGTGATTTTCATTTCCTAGTTTTAATTTGAAAAAAACTTTTTTCTATGTTAGTTTTATATTCTAGCATCGCTTATTTCAAATTTTCAGTTTTAAGGTTTAGTATAAGCTGTTAGCTTATTAGAAAAAAAGTTCAAAACAGTTTTAAAAAAGCCTAAACTTGCATTTTTCAATAGCAAAATTCTTGTAATTTTTGTTAACAAGTAGCTAAATACTTCTTAGATTTACCTAGTACACATCTTAGGGTGCTTATAGCTTCTTTTAGTTCTAATTTTCATCTAGTAATAAGCTTGAAATAAGCCATTTTTTAGAAAAGCTTTTAAACCCCTAGTTTCTGTAAACAGAACTAAAAGCTTAATTTTCTAGCTTATTGAGTTGTCAAAATTAGCAAGTGCCTTTATTAAAGTTGTTTAGAATAAGCTCATTTATAAGTTTGTAGTTTTAAGTTTTTGCTAAATCTCAATTTTCAATAAGCTAAAAATAAGCTAGATCGCAGGGTTTGTTTTGTAATTTTCTAATAGTATAGGGTTACCCGTTTTAACTGTAGTGTAAATTTCCATTAGTTTGCCTGCCTACCCTTTATTTTCTATTCTTACACTTTCTACCCTGTCTTTCTAGAATATAAAATAGAATTAATATTTTCAAAATTAGTTTTAAGAAAATTAGGTTAAAGTTTTTAATTGGTAAAATTAGGGCACAATTAGAGTATAAACATTAGGGCTTTTTGTTCTATTCAATTTCTGCACCTTTTAAGTAGTTTAAATTCATTTTTCCTTATTTTTCCATATTAATTTGTATTATCTGGGAATTTAAATAGGTTTTAAGTAAATACTTTTTCTTAGTTAAATCATAAAAAATAGAAAAATAGTTGAAATTTTTTGATTCTTTTTGCAATAATTTTCTTTTTAAATCTAGTATTTTTGAAAAATAAAAGTAAAATTTTAGTGATAATTTTTAGAAAAAGTTTATTTTTGTTAATTCATTAATCTTTAAAAATTCATAAAAAATTCAAAAATAGTTAAAAAAATTCCAATTCTTTTTCCTAAAATTTTCTTTTTAAATTTGTGATTTTTAGGCATTGAATTTGTTACTAGAAGTGCTTTAGATTTTAAATTCTTGTTTTAGCTCACGTTTTTAATTTTCATTTGTTAATTTTTCGTGCTAGTTAATTGATTTTAGTTAATTTAATCGTTTCTATAGTTTAATTGTGCTATTAAATTTGTAGTATAATTCAAAAGCCAAAAATCTTTGTATCATTCTTAACTTGAATCCGAATTATCATCAAATCTCAATTCACGACTTCTTCGAGGAATTTACGACCCGTGTATTAATTACTTTCCTAAGTGATTAATTACTTACGGTATCTTGGTTAGTGAAAGTTTGCACTATAGAGATATATATACTATACTTATCACGAAATCAATTTTGGCGCCGTTGCCGGGGATCTCGTGAACGATTTTTGAAGAATATTCGTTGAAGTAGAGTTTTGAAGACCCTTCCTTTTTGGAAGTTTATTTTGCTATTTTTGGTATAAAAAATTTTAATTTATATTAAAAAGTTCATTAATTTCGATTCCTATCGAATTATTATAAAAAAAAAATATAAATAAAACAAATTTGGTACTAGCTAATCCATCTTAAACTATTCCAATAAACAACAAAACTAATAGGGGAAGTACTTGCGAGGTACGACGGACCTTTAAGTTTACAAACTATAAGGTGAGTTTAAGGAAAAGTGATAGCTACTTTCTAAGTAGTCATTGCGGCTCGCTAAGCTTTTCCGCTCACTTGTGCGTAATCTTGGAGACTTATCGTGAAGCTTGTAATTAACGGTTACCAAAAATATTTTAAATTTTTGTTCCTAATAAATACTAAAAAATTTAATTTCCCCCAAAAAAGAATCTTCTCAATCTCAAATTCTTTAATTATCTTATGTATTATTCGGAAAAGCTAAAAATATTCTTCTTATTCCTCTTATTTGTTTAATTCTCATTTTCCTTATCCTCGATAATGTTTAATTCTTATGGCGCCTAATCGTTCAAAATCCCTTTATGCAATCAAAGAATGTTCAACTTGTGGAAGTTGGTACACTAAAGAATGTTGTTCGATAGGAAATCTTAATGACCAGATCATTGTTCCCAACTCTTCTCTGCATTGTGCGGTGTGTGGAACCCCGGTCGATGGTCCGTATTGTCATGGATGTACTCGTATACGTATGAAATTCGAAAAAGATTTGCTTGCGTATTGTGTTGAAAATGAAATTTTCCAAAAAATTTTCAAAGATACTTCCGAGTCAGCTATGAAATACCAACGTTGTTAATGCTCCTCGAGAGCCAAGCGTTGTTGATCAAGACCCCGGTGTAAATATTTCACAAAATCCTCCACAAATCGACCATAATTGTTGTTATGAGTGCGGTGATTCATTAAATGGAATTTTTTGTCAACAATGCATTTGTGAATCTTGTGGAAAAGGTGCTCATTTCGGTTACAATTGTCCACCAAAAGATCCGATCATTTCTGAGCTGGAACCGTGCTACAATCGAAATTTTGATTGTTTCCCACATGATTCACAAACTCTTCCACAACAATATCTTTGTTGTGAAAACTGTGGGGGACCTCATGAGACTTACCAATGTCAGCCGATGAACCAAGAGTATTTTAATTCTCATTCTTCCGGTTTCGACCAATTTCAACCCCCGCAGTTTTCCGATGTTTATCAGACTCCTCCGGTAGCAAGTATGGAAATGCTACATGCTCAAACGGATCTTATAGAAGCTATGCAAGACTTCTTGAAGAAGTATGATCACATACCTCATAATTGTAAAGAGCATCATTATTGCTTGCAGAGGAGTAATTTTGAAGATTTCAAGCAAGTTATGGAAGAGAGCAAATCAACTGGTATTTTGCAAGAATTGTTGCAAAGTCTTCTTAATGATTTACAAATTCTTAATGAAATTCAACCACTCAAACAAGAAACTTCTAACCAAATCCAGAAAGATCAAGAAGAGAAGAGTATTGTGGAACTGCTTGCTGAGGAGAGACTTCAAAAAGCTAATCAAGCTTTAAATGAAAGTCAATCTCCTCAAGAAATGAGAATCCAAGATTTGGAGATTCAGAAGCTTGCAGTGTTTTAGACGTGATAAAAGAATGGTTGAATGATTTAGGAATAAGAGAATATCAAAAGGAAGAGATCGATATTGATTATAGAAGGAAATGTGAAGATAAGATTTATGAGCTTAAGGATAAATTCCCAATGGTCAAGCGGGTGAAATCGGAAAATCATACAAGAAGCAGAAGAGCTTAGAGAGTCTGAAGCTAGAGCTCGAATTCAGAAGAGTATCATTGACGATGATGACGATAATTTGGGATTTTATGCGGTTCATCCAAATACGATACACACTCCCGTTTCACAAAACGTAGAGCCTAAGGATTTACTCATAATGGGAGACGGGCATATTAACACTATTTCGGAAATGGAGACGATTAGTGTTGAGACCCTTGTTTCAAACCCAAGTGAGTCCGATGACTTTAGTTTGGGGGAGTGTAATTTGTTCGACATCGATGACTCCTATTACGAGAAGTCCACGAGTAGACTTGCTCATCTTGCTCCGAATTTACCAGAAATTGTTGAAGTTTGTGTCAATGACGATGATACCGATGAAGATGACGACTATGATGACGATTTTTATGATTGTGTTGATATTGAGGAGGACGGAGGAGAGATTGATCTTGACATTTCTAAGATCGTTGACATTTCTCTTCGGGAGAAATTAGTCGAAAGTTATCTTTTAATTGAAAAGATTAACGTTTTTAGTCTCTCTCCTCCTATTCCGATTTCTCCTATACTTTGCCCCTCCTCTACTATCCCCGTTGTGGATCTTAATTTGCCTTTAGAGGAGGCAGATGTGCCTAGTTTTCGGATGTCTCGTTGTTTTTCGAGACGAGTCATTTACTTTTGATGACGAGCCCGTGGGGATCGGCTGAAGTTAATGATTTTGACGAACATAAATAATGTGGAGCTTTCTTACCCGGGTATAGGTGAAAATGTTGTTTTAGATGAAGAAGAAGATACCTTCACATTCACTACCCGATCTTTTCTACCATTTGTCACCTATCCTGAGGTTTTACCCGCATCTTACTCTACGAGGAGTGAAGATAATATTTTTAACCCGGGTATTCTTGATGTTTTTGACCCGCTCCACCCACCCTTAATGGACTTTCATGTTACCAAAGCATTTTCCGGGTCCACATTTTCTCCCTTGAAAATCTTTTCCAAAAAGTTTTTTGAACGCGGAAACAACAATGCTACGGTATATCTTTCATCCTTAGTTTGGGGAGGTTTCCACCTTTTAGAATTTCTTCACCCCTACTATTATCCACCATAATAATCTAGTTTGGGGAAAAGAGTCAAGCGAAGGGGACTCTATAATAAACAAGCGCTTCGTGGGAGGCACCCCATGCTTATCCCTTTTATCTTTTTATTTTCTCTTTGCTTCCCCAAGGACAAATCAATTCGGGGTCAAGTATAGCTTGTACTTGGTTAACAAAAACTAAGCCGTTTTAAAGTCGTTTATGAGCTAACAATGAAAATGATGAGAGAAAGCTTGTTCTTTTTCGTTCTTGTTGGTTGTTTGTGCATGTTGTCTGGTTTCACCGGATTTGGATGACTCATGGGGTCAATATTGTGAAGGCAAAGCAATGCCCACATTTCCTTGATGGTCTCCATTCTTCTCATCATTATAGAAATGAAATCGTCTTATCTTTTTCTTTATCGAACTACATCTATTCTTTTGGATGACCTTAGAATTTTTGTTAAGATTCCTTTTGACCCTTATTTTTAAACATTGAGGACAATGTTTCGTTTTAGTTTGGGGAAGGATATCTTCGATATTGACTTGCATTTCTTAGCAACTTGTTTGAATTCTTTTTGAATTACCTTTTTTGAGAAAAAGTATGTAAATGTTTAAATTTTTAAATTTTTGCTTACAAGAGAAGCTCAAAAGAAGCTTAGTTTTGGGAAAAACACCACTTTTTGGTAATCCGTTGGTGAGAAATAGGAGTTAATTTTGACTTGACCGGGTGAAAATGCCCTAGCTAGTTCTTTAACCTACCTTTTGTAGGGCCAAGCTTTCACAAATCCTATTGCATTGGATTTTAAAATGTGAAGAACAAGAGATGATGTAGTTAAATATAAGTGTATTTGCTTAAGCAAGGTTTATTTGGAAAACCTAAAGCTTATATGAATGATTTGTGTCTTTTTACTCCCACAAGCTCTTAACACACTTAATCATACGTGCTCTTTTTAATTTAACTAAGTCAACCAATGTCTTTAGAAAAAGTCTTACATTTTGAAAAAGAATTCATTTTAATATGTAAGTAAGATTTTTGGTTTCAAATTTATAAGTTGATTTTCTAAAGTGAAATTTTTCCATTCATCAAAAATATAATTATAAAAAGAATGCCAATGAAGCATTTCTAATGCAAAAGCATTATTTTTCGTGCCAATGAAGCATTCGCAAAAATAGAATAATAAAAGCTATATATAGTTTTAATCGTTGGCGTATCCATGTTGAGAGTGAGACTCGGATGGGGTCGCAACTAAGGATTAAATCTATATACGTGGAATCAAGGTTCGTAGGCATTCATCACTAGGGAGCGCGGCCTAGGTGATGATTGCAACTAAGGGACTTTGGATCAAGGTTTGGTAGGAAATAGGTGTGTCGCGTAACCCACAAACGTTAGGAGCTAGTGGGGTTACGAACTAGAAGAACACCGGTTGTTGAGGCGATATCCTATTTGGGAGAAAGGCCTAAGTAGGGGTTCGAACTAAGAACAACATTCTTATTGAAAAAAAATAATTATAGTATATGGAAAATAAAAGAATGGTTAAAAATTTCATTTTCTCAAATCAATTTATAAGTTTTGTTTTCGAATCTCTTTTAGCTTTGAGTCGAGGTTTATCTATGTTATTAACATTTATGCTCACAAAGTTATTGTAAAGCTTAGATGGATTTCAACTATGATAGATAAATGTTCGATGGTTGGTTAAAAGAGTGCATACATCTTAATCATTAATTTATTCCTGGAGTGAAAAGTTCCAAGTGTAAGTATAAGTGCTTATTCATTTAGAATTATTATGGACAATGATTCTTGTTTAATAGCTTTGTTTAGTCTAGTGAAAAGTCAAGGATGACGAATTTTCCTCTTTTGTGCTCTATTAATCGGGAGTAGCCTATTTCAATGAGCCTAAAAGTTGCAAAATTGCAATGATGGCCATTAATGTGTTTCCATGAGATTAAATGTTGAGAAAAAAGCTTGAGTTGTTTTTTAAAAAGGTGATTCGTAAAAGGTAAAAACAAGGGCATTTTGGAAACTTGTTAGTTTACAAAGTGTACACTTGATAACATTGCGTGAGGACACGGCAATCCTTTAGTTTGGGGAATTTTGATAAGTGCTTAATTATACATATTAAAAACCCGGGATTTTGCCAAATAAAAGCCAGAAAATGCCAAAAGAATAGAAAAATGTGTGCTTTTGTGTCTATTGTGCAGGAAAGGTTAAGAAAGACAAAAAGAAGCAAAATCAGTCAAAAACCGACAAGGAACGGAAGAGACAAGAAAAAGAGTGAAGATGGGAAGCCAAATCAAAAGCCGGATCAGCCCGATGCAAGAAGAGGAAGTCAATAAAGCTCAAAATGAAAGTCAAAGGACCAATAGTGATAAGTTACAAAACTCAAGGGTTCATTTGGATGAAATGAAGATCAAAGGACCAAAATTGTAAAAAGAGGAAAGTTGTTTTATAAAAGGAAGAAAAAGAAATAGCAACTCCAAAAGGGCTGGTATGTCAAAATGGAAACTTCTCTTTTTTTACATTCAAAGGGAGGGAACTGATACACATGGGCCATTTTTGGCAAATTTAAGGGGAAAGTTCAAACATAACAAGCGCGGCTAATTTCGGTCAAAGTTCTATAACTGTCACCAACAGACTTTCCCGCCAAAAATCCCCACAAACCCAACCTGCCAAATCACCCTTCCCCGCTCCTCCAAGCTCAAGTTTACCTGATATTTTACACCCTCTACATCATCGCGCATACGTGGCATCACTCTATTGGTCTAATTTCATCTTAAGTCCACGTGGCAGCTCATAATTGGCTCGAACATGTCATAAGCTCATCAACAACACAAGCTTTAATCCTCTCATTGATTCTCAGCTATAAATAGGAAGCTTAGGGTTCAATTTTAGTTAGTAGTTAGCAGTTTTATTTTCAGTTTTTAATTTTTCGTATTCTTTTAAGCATTTTCTCTTAAGCTTTTTAAATTCAGCTTTAAATACTTGTACCTTTGTTATTTCTACTTGTACTTAATCATTTTGAGTAATAACATTCAGTTTTTGAGTTTCAATTGCTTTTGATTTCAATTTTAAGCTGTTTTCATCTTAATAAGCTCTCAATAAGCTCATTTGAGCTTATTCTTGTTCATAAGCTCAAATTCAGTCAAATTTTGTGTTTAAGCAATTCATTTACTAAATCTAATCCATTTACATCAAAATCATGATTACTTGAGGCATTTGAGTTCATTTTGAAGGTTCAAAGGAGAAATAAGCTCAAAATCAGCTTATTGAGTTTATTAAGGTTTAGAGGCTTTGGAAGCCATTAGGAACACTTAAGCTTCTTCTTTTGGATAGCTTAAGTGTGAAGATTATTCAAATCTCAGGTTTCCTTTTCTAAACTTCAATTTAGCATTTATAAGCTTAATTCATTTTAGCTTATTCTTTTGGAATATTATGCTTAATCCTTCTCATTTTGCTTAGATTAGATTATAGATGTAATAGTTTTTAAGCTGTCTAAGTCAAAATTCATTTAGGTTTAATTAGTTTACAATTCTGTCAAATTGTAGAAGAAGCTAGGAGAGAAAGTGTTCATTTCCTATTAATAAGCTAAGACTTTTAGAGTTCAAATAGCTTTACTAGCTTAGTTTTAGTAGAAGTAGATAAAAGGTTTTAGGAGTTTAAGCTTTTAAATAGATTTTAAGTGTATTTTAGTTATGACAGTCATAGTTAACTAGTGTTTGGGTTAAGTCTTGTTTTGACTTTTAAAGTCAAAGTAACCCTGTCAAAAACCTTTGCATAGTTGAGTTTAACAAATTAATGAAGTTTTACACAGGTTTTGAACATTAGTTTGTGGAAATTCCAAGTTTTGAGTTTAATAAGTTTGAGATAACACCAGGGGAGTTTTAAGAGTTTAGTGTTTTTAGACTTAAGAGGTTATAAGCATTCTAGTGTTCAATTTAGGAGAAAGTAGGCTTAGATATAAGTAGTGAGTTAGTACATGAGCTTTAAGTTTAGAAATTAGCTGGCATTTGCACATTTGCCAATTACATCAGCAAACAGCAGTATTAACTGCTGTTGCTCATAAATTTTAGCTTCTTTTTAAGCCCTTATGATTAAGAATTAGGATTTAGTTTTAAGCAATCTTATAACATTCTATTAGCTTTTTAAAAGTCATCATTAAGTTTTCATTTTTAAGCTTTTAATATAGCTTATAGGTATCTGCAAAAGTAGTATAGCAACAGTTATAGTAATAGCTTATTTTCTTAATGATTTCTTATTTCTAGTTTTAATTTTTAGAAACCTTTTATCTAGGTTAGCTTAATATCCATAGTATAGCTTATTTCCAAAGTTTAAGCTCTTAGGAGTTAGATTTCAGCTGTTTAGCTTATTAGGAAAAGCTTAATTCAGTTATAAGCTGAACCTTTCACTTTTTACAATCAAATTTCTTTTTAATCTTGTTAACTCTTAGCATATTTCTTTCTAGATATCTTTAGTACACATCTTAATCTCCAAATAGCTTCTTTTAAATTTTATTTTCATTTAGTTATAAGCAAGAAATAAGCAAAAGTCTAAAAAAGATAGATAAGCCTTAGTTTCTGTAATCAGTTCTAAAAGGCTTATTTTCTAGCTTATCTAGTGGACAAAAGTAGAAAGTGTTTTTATTAAAGTTGTTTAGAATAAGCTGTTCTATATCTTTGTAGTTTTGAGTTTTTGCTGAATCTTAATTTTTAATAAGCCAAAAATAAGTCATATCGCAGGGTCTGTTTAGTACTTTTCCCAAAGTTTAGGGTTATTCGTTTTCATTGAAGTGTAAATATCTAGCATTTATCCCGCCTACCCTTTTCTTTCTTTTATTACAGTTTCTACCCTGTCTTTTGTAAGAAATAAAAAAAGAATTAATATTTTTAGAAATTAGTTTAATAAAAATTAGGGTTTAGTTTTAATTGGTAAAATTAGTGCTCAATTAGTCTATAAAAATTGGGGCTTTTTGTTCCACTTGATTTCTGCACTCTTTTAGAATTTTAAAACCATTTTTCCTTATTTTTCCAGTGTAATTTGTATTTTCTAGGAATTAAAATAGAATTTAGTTAATTTCTTTTTCTTAGAAAAATCATATAAAATAGAAAAATAGTTGAAAAATTAAAATTCTTTTTGCAATAATTTTCTTTTTAAATCTAGTATTTTTGAAAAATAAAAGTAAAATTTTAGTG
>BQNB010191156.1:0-11722 GCA_026074375.1 Tanacetum coccineum | reverse complement strand
CTAAGAAAGATGCCAAAGTAATATTGCTAAGATGGGTTCTACTCCTTCAGGAATTCAATTTTAATGTAATTGATACTAAGGGAGCTAAGAATTACGCAGCCGATCATTTGTCCCGATTAGGAAACCCGTATGAAAATGTTTTTAATCCAAAGGAAATTAACAAAAAGTTTCCTCTCGAAACACTTAATATGGTGACTTCTCGTGGTGACCCAAGTACCCCGTGGTTTTCCGATTATGCAAATTACCACGCGGGGAATTTCATTGTCAAAGGAATGACAACTCAACAGAAAAACAAATTTTTCAAAGATGTCAAACACAATTTTTGAGACGACCCTTTTCTATTCAAAACCTGTGCGGATCAAGTAATCCGGCGATGTGTTTCAGGCCAAGAAGTTGTCGATATTCTCACAGCTTGCCATAGTGGACCCACCGGGGGACATTACGGTGCCAACTACACCGCCAAAAAGGTTTTTGACTCCGGTTTCTATTGGCCCACAATCTATAAAGATACCCATGAGTTAGTCAAAAACTAGGACTCATGCCAGCGTCAGGGAAAAATTTCACAACGTGATGAGATGCCACAAAATTCCATCCAATTGTGTGAAATCTTTTATGTCTGGGGCATAGACTTTATGGGACCATTTCCATCATCTAGAGGAAATAAGTACATACTCGTAGCTGTTGATTATCTTTCAAAATGGGTCGAAGCCAAGGCGCTCCCCACAAATGATGCTAGAGTTGTAGTTAAGTTTTTGAAATCTCTTTTTTCCCGATTCGGTACACCGAGAGCTATTATTAGCGATCGTGGGACCCATTTCTATAATGACAAATTTGCTAAAGTAATGTCTAAGTATGGGGTCACTCATCGTCTTTCTACCGCTTACCACCTCAACGATACGTGGTCAAGTCGAGGTGTCGAATCGTGGGTTAAAACGTATTTTAGAAAGAACAGTTGGAGAAAACCGTGCCTCATGGTCTGATAGGCTTGATGACGCTCTATGGGCATTCCGTACCGCTTATAAGACACCAATTGGTTGCACACCTTACAAGCTCGTGTATGGAAAGCCATGTCATATTCTACTATCAATTAGAGCATCTAGAGCGTATTGGGCATTTAAAACATGCTATTTCGATCTTAAAACTCGGGCGATCACTGTAAGCTGCAACTTCATGTAACTTAATTGAGCTTTCGTGATCAAGTATGAGGAATTCTTTGATTTATAAGGAGAGGACGAAGAAGCTTCACGACTCAAAGATCAAAAACCGCATTTTCAATGTTGGTGATCAAGTCTTGCTTTTCAACTCTCGTCTAAAGATATTCTCGGGAAAGCTTAAAACCCGATGGTCCGGCCCTTTTACTATTACCAAAGTTTTTTCATATGGCACTGCAAAATTATCTCACTCTGACGGATCAAACTTCAAAGTGAACTGCCACCGACTTAAGCACTACTTCGGAGGGGACGCACCAACCATGGTTGTCTCGGATATCCAAACTTTCCCTAAGGACGAATGAATTCAGGGATCGAGTTCCAAGCTATGTGACTCGGTTACCAAAAACAAAGCGCTTCATGGGAGGCACCCCATGCTTATCCATTTTCTATTTTCTTTCTTATTTCTAATGTGTTGTGAGGAGGCTTGTACTCTTCCGTTCTTTGTGTTTGTTGTTTGTACTTGTGATTGTTTGCAGGATGAACCTAAATTTTCTGAAGACTCTCGTGTTCGGTGTTTTGTCCCGGTCCACTCGAGCTTCTAGCCTTTTGCTTGCCATTAGTTTGGGGGCAAATCCGATAGCCTTAAGATTATTATCAACTAAATTATCTTGTAGCACACACTAAACGGCCTAAAGATTTTTGTGATACTTTCTTCATGTTTGAGTTATGCATTCGACCTTTTTGAGTTCTAGTATGGGGTTTTTAAGTCTTAGGCTAGGAAACATTGAGGATAATGTTTGATTTTAGTATGGGGTAGTATATCTTCGATATGATATTACCTACTTTTACAGTTGTTCTAACGTACCACGTTTTTCCACAAAATTTAAAATTTTCAAAAAAATAGAACAAAATTTTAAAATTTTTCAAAATAAAATAAGTGTTTTTATCACAATTGACTTTCCTGCTGGGTAGAATAAGAGTAAATTTTGACCCGATCGAGCGTGTTGAGCTCTAGCTTGTTTCTTAACTTTTAGGCTAAGCGTTCGCGATTTTCACGAAGAACGAAAAATGATAGAGTTAAGTATGAGTAGGATGCTAAACAAAGATTATTTGGAAATCTTAAGAGCTCATATATGTAACTTGTTGCTTTTTCTCCCATAAGCTCTTAACCGGATTAATAATACGTGTTGTTTTTGGAGATTAAACTTAAATCAACAAGTTTTATGTATTATATAGTAAAGATTTTAGACTTAGTTCAAATTTATACTTGAATTTTTCAAAAAGAAGTCTTCTATATATATATATATATAAAATGAAAAAAATATATATGATGATAAAGAAAATAATTAAAGATGTGGGTTGATAAAAGTTTACTACCTCTTGTCGGCTCACAACCGATGTGGTAGTCTTCTAAAGAAAGCCCATAGTAAGAATAATAAAAAAATGCCAAGACTGATAAAAGGTTTGTGCATCTTGCCGGCTCACAACCGATGTTGCAGCCTTCTAAAAGGTCGAAGGTTACAATTGCATAAATGTTTAATTTTAAGTGTGAATAAATAAATAGATTTCTTTTTTTTAAATTCAAACTTTTGCTTTTGCACTTTTACTATTCTATTTTAAAAGCCATGAATATCGAGGAAACCTGAGTAGATTTTGAATAATAAGGTCCCCGTGAGTCCCGATAATAGTTCCCTGTGGGTGTCAAAAGCTTGGTCACTTAGCCGCAAGGTTGGGTGTTGCCGTACGAAATGTAGTAATGGGATGATCTCGCCTTAAAATTATTATTCTAAGGTGGAACGTTGGAAGATAGTATAATGTTGCAAAAAGTTGGATCCATGGTTGAAATTCATAATAGCACACTCACTTAAGATATAATAAATGTCGGAGTAAAAAGTTCACAAGTTGCAAATAAGAGTAGTGTTAGCTTCTTTACTGTATTAGTGTGATTTTGTTTTAGCTTAGTTTGGGGGGTAGTAAGTGAAAAGTCGGGGACGATGAATTTATCCTTTTTGGGGCATTCTCGGATCGAAATGCATCTTGTTCTATGATCCCTAATAGTTATGGAAATAATGAAAGTCGAAATATTCTCAGCTTATATATTATATATATATATATATATATATATATTATATATATATAAATATATATATATAATATATTATATATATATATATATATATATATATATATATTGAAAAAAGTTTTAGAAAAATAGGAAAAATAGGGTGTTTTATAACTTGTGATTTCTTAATTTTTCCCACAAAAGTCTTTGCTACTTTTCAAAGGTTTAGTTGGGAAAGTTTTGAGGTATTTGGTTATAAGGCATATAATATTGCGTGAGGACACGCAATCGCTTAGTTTGGGGAATTTTGATATGTGTGAAAACACATATCCGTTTTATATCAAAAATGACCCTAAAAAGACAAAATTGTGCTTTAAATGCTTGAATATTGCTTGTTTTGTCTTTGTGATTGTGTAGGTACGGATAATGCAAAAATCTCAAGAAAACAGTCAAAACCGGACAATCACGAACACGGGAACGGAATTGAGTGTGTAAAAGCCAAAGAATGCTATTCAAAGGTCAACAAAAGTCAACCCCTGGTCAAACATGGTCAACACAAAAAGACAAAATCAAAAATTCCCAAATCAGTCCCTCAAAGTTAACCAAATTACAAAAATAATCCTTAAACCCTAACGGTGTTAACTCTTATTTATTATAAGAGTTAACAACCCGTATTGGGTTAACTTTCTTATAACACAAATCCAAAGCCCATGCCCCATTTCTTGATAACCACAACACCGGCCCAAAACCCTTATAAGCCCTAAGTTATAACCCGGGTAAATCAAAAAAATCAAACATCTTTTTATAAAAGAAAGTTGCGCGGGAAATCTTGTTACTACTATTCACCGTCTTAAACCTTTTACCCCTCCTATCAAATTAAAGGGCAATTAACAATTGAGGGTTAGGATGGGTGATTCAAGGGTTAAAGGGACACTCGTTGGCAACAGTCTCTTAATCATCTCTCACTCTCATTGGCCAATTCCCAAAAGGGAATGACACGGAGGCAAGGGAGAAAACACACCAAGGAGTGGATTTTTGCACTAATCCTGTCACGAAAGAAGCACAGGAGTGTCACATCACGGATTGCCACCTGGCAATCCGTGTGAGCTAAGATTTGATCTAACGGACCCCAATTGAGATCCAATCATTGGAGAATGAAGGGCACGGATTCAAGGGTGCTGTGAGACCTTGACAGCCCTAGAAGCATTTCTTCTGGCCGTATAAAAAGGACTCCTTCACTCTCACATGATCATCTTCCTTTTCCTAAAAAACTTTTAGTTTTCATTAGCTTATGTAATTTTCAGTTTTAAATGTAATTTTTCTCTTTAAACTTTTGTAACTTTCAATTTCCAAAGCATTGTAATCCGTTTTAAGTTTTAATAAAATCATCATTTAGTTTTTATAATCTGTTTTTCACTTATAAGCTCTTAATACTATCAAATGTGTATGCTACTGTTTCATAAGCTCATAATAAGCTCATTCTAGCTCATCCAAGTCTATAAGCTTGGATTTGAGTTTTAATAAGTACCTAATCTACTGTAACTTTTAAAAACAGCTTAAAAACCCTTGCTATTTGGATTTTGGACTTATGGAAGATGAGCTTACTTTGGAAGAGCTCATATGGACTTTTACTGGCTTATTTACAATAAGCCAGAGCTTGTAGATAGCTCAATTGAGCCTTTTATAGCCTTTGTTTAGCTAAGGCAGCTTGTAAGTCTCCTATTTCATATTTCTGTCTTAATCTTCTAGTTTAGCTTTTGCTTATTTTGCTTATTAACTAGCTTATTTGTAGTTTTTACTTGTTTTATTAAGCTCATTGATCATGTTTCATCATCTATTTCTAGCTATATAGCTTAGATCTTAATTTTGTTTAATTTGTCTTTAAAATCAATAAAAAAACCAAAAATATAAGTGTAGCTAGTAGCTTATTGATTTTAGCTTATTGGATTAGTGTTTTTAGCTTTTTAAGTCTGTTATAAGTTGTTTATTATCTGGTTATTTAGATTTGAACTTTGGATTGCTATTGATTCTATGTTTGAATATTCCGCCTATGTTATCATTATCCTAGATTAGTTCTTAACAAACTAGAGCTACAACGATTCATATGGTTTACATAATTGGTATCAGAGCCTGGTGGCTCTTGATCTAGGATTTACAAGGTTTCTGTTACATGGTTTCAAGTCTGCTGCTGAGATTCAAGAAGAAGAGTTACTTCAAAACAACCAGTTTGGTATGTATAATCGTTTTTTGTTGTTAATTTTTTTTAGTCTTGGACGCATGATTTGATTCTGATGATGGTGGTTCTGGATTTAATGTACACTCGTCCTGGTTTGTGGTTATAATTCGCAACATGGTCATTTAGTTAATACTATTAGCAGCAGAAACAATTTGTGATGTTTGGTTTTTTTTATGACCGAGTAAGCTCAGTCAGGTTTAACTCCCATCTTTAAAAAAAACCACACACACCATCAGTCAATAACAAACCGCAACCAAGACCTACTCATTATATATCAATAACAACTTAAACCAACCGAGTCAACTTGGTAATAACCGAGTTGAACTCAGGAGCATACTGCAACCAAACAACATCAGCAACATCAAATCCTAGTCATATCACATCCTCCTCAAACAGTTACAACATCTCCAACACCTAATCTAGACTCGAAACAAAAAATATCATTATCATTATCACATCTCCATCCTCCAACAAACTACAAGACTTGAAAATTTAAAACACAACAAGATTTTAGATTAGTTCAACTCGTACAGAGATCTTTAATGATCATAAGAGTTTGAACACAAACCCATCATAGATCTTAAATGAAAAACAAATATGTTATACCTACCCAAGACCTCATAACGAGATCTTTGCCGATACTTTGAGCTTGAGTTTCTGGTCATTCAACATAAATTGACAAACACTTAGTCGTGCTTCAAGATTTGTAAGAAGAGAAACCAAGAAAGAACCTTGTGATGTTCTATTCGGCTTAGATGAAAGCAAGAAAGGGATGGGGGCATGATATCTGAGATAAGTGTGTTTAAGGTGCAAGAATGGTGATAAAGTAGTTATAAGATAAGGTTGGGAAAAACTTTATAGTGGATGCGTTTTGGAGGTGTAGAGAAAACAGATAGAGGCGAATGTTTAAAGGATTAGGGATATGTGGAACTAGTACTCTATACCCTAGTTATCTATGTTTTCTTTCATTGGGCCTACGAGTATAGAGATGGTGACATGGGCCATTAGTACATAACAGTTTGGGCCAAGATTTGTTAAAGATTTGGAGATGAACTAGACTGATTATTGATATGGGTTGGATTCGTTGTTAATGGACTGAAATTTTAATTGGGTTACATTAATAATATGAGTTTCTGTTGGTAGTCATATGCGGAAATGGTGTCTTTTGGTTTGTTTTATAAGATTAATGATGCCCGTTGAAAGTTACTACTGTTTGAGCAAGTTTTGGTTAGTACTGCTTGCTTTTTCGTTAATACTGCCAGCTTATGATAGTATTGCTGTCAAAAATTAGTACTGCTGGCTTATTATTTTAGTACTGCCAGTCTTGTCCGAGATATGAGGTTTGTACTGCAAGTGTTATCCAATAAGCAGTTAATACTGCTGGTTACATTTGATATCGGACAACACATAGCTATTGGATCTCGGATACTAAAGGATATCGGACAGTACATGTTTTTGGACAACACACAGGAAGTTTTTGGTATTGGTTTAAATTTTCTTAAAATTTTTAAAAGGCTCATATTTATTGGTACAATTGATTACGAAGATGATTAATTATCACTTATTTGACGATGAAGTGGAATTATTTGGGTTTGTGTTTTATCATATCTTAAAGTGGGTGTTACACTTTGAAGATAACTTGTTCGTGCTTAGAAACGATGTGACAAAGAATTGACAAATCTAGCAAAGGTGTGTGATTTTTCTTATGGTGCTCAATGCTCACATTTGCTATCACTTTGGTTATGTGTCTCATAGAAGATGAGGATAAATTGTCAAGAGATTGCGGTCTCCCTATACATCGGTTTGGGTATACGTTCGAAGTCACGTGGATAGTGCAAGATATAAGACACAAGTTTGGGTTATTCTACTTCAGCATCAAGTTCGTTATACTTAGTTTTCTTCATTAGTGATCATTACATAGAGCCTACAGAATTGAAGATTCAAGAAATGGTTAACATATGGGTTTCAGGGGAAGCTTAATGTTAAAATGTTTAACCATTTATATGCTACATCGAGGTGAAGGTTTTTACTACTACTAGCCTTTGTTACTACTGCTAGTGTAAGTTTCTACTGCTCAAGTTCATTTTTCTTAAGGTGCGTAATGGAGGGCAATTTGGGTCATTGGAATACTTGGATTAGAAGTGTAATATTGGTTCGTAGTTGTGAAGATCAAAGTTGCATACTTTAGTCTCCTATTTGATATTGACAAAAAGGGGAAGAAGATTTGATGATTTGCAACTTGTAGATCCTTGGTAGCTTAAGGGGAAGTTTTCATTCGTATATTAACTTCAGGGGAAGTTCGTGCTTATTTGGTTTTGTCATTATCAACTAGGGGAAGATTGTTGGGAATTATATTTGAGTTGATAAGACAAAACAAGAATGAAACAAGAAGGACTTAAAGGAAAAGGACCTAAATCGACAATAAGAGATTCTTCAAGCTGGTGGAGTATATTCTACAAAAGATGGAAGATATCAGAAGATACTAAAAGATATGCTCAAGAAGAATAAAGATAAAGATTAAAAGATTTAGTTTCCTTATTGTATTTATTATGTTTTTCCTTGTAAATCTAGATGGACTCTACTATATAAAGAGATCCCTAGATATAATTTTATGTGTGTCAAAGATGTAAACACTAGAAAAAAGTGTGTGTGTTCTAGGCGACAAGTCCTCTAAGTGGACGACCAGGGTTTAGTTGGTTTAGCCTCAAGGAAATCAAGGTTTTCCTTGATCCCTGTTACAGTTCATTGATGTAACCGTATTGTTCTAATCAAATAATATTGGGGCTTGGAATGTTTGGTAAAACCTTGTTATGATAATATTGATTCTATGTTTGATTATTCCGCCTATGTTATCATTATCCTAGATTACTTCTTAACAAACTAGAGCTACAATGATTCATATGGTTTACACAGCTCGTGATGCCACTGTTGGGTTTTAACAACTATTGATCAATTAATATCACGAGTACGTAGCGAAACAAATAAATCACGTATAGAATAATGTAATTAACAAAGGATCAAGAACGCATACCTTTTAGCAATTAACGAATACACCTTCTTAAATATGCGCGTGTGTATAAATCTAATACGTAAAAACCAAATAAGTTACCAAAGTAGATAACCTCTATGGTGTGCATAAACTACACGTCATCGAGATACGCTAAGATGCTAGTACTTGCTTCACGATTAAAACAACTGAACATGATGTTCATGTTTTGGTTCTTGTCGTCATACGATCAAATTCCTCACGGAGTTACAATAGTCGATCGCTAAACATTGGAAAGAAAAGAGATCGATAACAAACTGTTGTATTTATATTTCATGCATGATAACCCATGCTTGACATTATGCATCGCATGAACAAAGCCCTTTTGGGTTTGTATACTTTCAGTCGGCTAGTCAAACCAAGGAGAGAAACAATTTGATATTTGTTTAAGGTTATATCTATTGCTCTTCCGAATGAATGAGGCAGGGGGTTTATATAGCCCAATACTTGTTCTTTAAGTCATGCTCAAATACCTTCTCTTATTTGCTATAAACGACATTCGGACCCCTCCTTATTTTCTTGTTTGACCGGTCACAACCAACACCCCACAGGTTTGGTTTTTGTACTAACAAGTCATTCACTTGTTAATATCCATTAATTAGTTATAACGTCTAACATTATAATTAAAGACTATTTAATTATTTTTTGAAACATATTAATATAATTAATATACAATAAATATATTTATTTCATTAATAAACGTGTCCTCTGTGTATACGTGTATGCCCCCATAGGCTCACATAATTGCCCTAACATATATTAATTGATATATGTACATATCCCAACACAAATGATAACACACATCATTGATTAAGGCTACATGTTTTATTATCAATACCAAATGAATATTCTAACATTTTGTTACTGTTCATAAGCCACCCAAAAATAATAAAAAATGAAGATTGAGAGTGGGGAGTTACTATTCATAAGCCAGCCTAAAAAAATTAAAATGGAGTTAAGAGAAGGGGGACATCTTGGGTTTTGTATAATAGTTATAATATTATGCATCAACAACTTTATTAAGCAGGGCACATTATATCATGCATATTTGTTTTTTGTTTTTTTGTTTTACTTTATCTTTACGATATAAGATGATCTTTTAATTCAAGAGGTAGGTAAAATCTGGAAAAGCTGATAAAAGTCATTGGCATAGAGAAGTCATGACATACAAATTTTCCTTATATTACAAGACTCCTTTGGCTTGAAGTTATTCATTTATTATCTAAGTCTAATGCAACTATAAATATGTGTTAGTTAGGCTACCACGGATGGAGTCTGTGCAGTATTGCCTTGAATTCATCTTATTGAACCGCTTAATTAGAATCGAAACGCTTAATTAAAATCAAAAAGATTATGCAATTCTTTATGTTTCTTACAATATATGTTACGTCTCAACTCTATATGTCAAACATGTAAACTTGTCCATATAATGTATAGAAGTATAAGGACCTTTTATGTCAAGTTTAATATTAGAGGGACTTAATATGTAAATATTTGATTTTTAGTTAGTTAGGTTGAAACTGTAATTGTCAGGTATAAATCCTCCCTTATTCATTTTTAATGTGAAAACACATAGTTTCATTTCCTTTAATGAAATTCACATTATTCCGCATGGTATCAAAGCTATGGAAGCTCGTTATCAAACCCTAATTCCCAAAAATCAAAATTGATCTTAAATAATCAATCATTGATTCGATTTTGTGATCTTGAATCGATTGAATTTGATATCTCATCTTGAATTCTGTTAAATCATAGTTTCTTGTTCATTTCTTGGTTTTGTTCAAAGTTTGTTACAAAACCTGCAATTTGTGACGTCATCAATGACGAATCCATCATCTTCCAATCAAAACCATAAAAATAACTCAAATAAGAACCAAAATCTTAACCAAAATCAAAACTTAACCAAAACCAAAACCAAAACATCATAAATGCAAACATGATCAATGATTCTCTGTATATTGCAAGTTCTGATCATCCAGGAATGATGTTAACCAATACACCTTTCAATAGAAGTAAATTTCATGGATGGAGTAGGAATGTGAAGACGGCTTTGGGTGCAAAATTAAAGCTAGGATTCATTGATGGTTTTGTTAATACAAATAAAGCTATAAAAACGTTTATTTTTCTACACGATCTTCTCATGTTTTGTTGATAACATTTAGTAAAATCTACATGAAAGTAAAACGTCTTAAACGTTACTTTTCCATTTTTAACATTACTTTTAATTTCAAGAAAATCAAGTAAACCATTTATTTCATCATAAATAACATCATCATTTGCAACATATCTTAGGGCACTCTTACAAGATTACACATGAATCTCTTAAGATTTTGCAAAATCATAATTCGAATTGTGTACCGTGTGCCGTTGTTTGTTGAGGTAGGTTTTTGGTTTGTGTTTGTTTTTTTTGTGTTTTTGTTAAGTAAGGTAAAATTGCATAGGCAGCTTTTTCATAAAGCATTTAAGTTTCAAAATACTTTTTAAGAGTAGATAGGTAGCTTATTAGTCTAACTTTAAGGTAGTATAGGGCTTATAGTTATAAGGATCCAATAGCTTATCTTAAAATAAGCTTAAAAGTACCTCTAGGGGACTGTTTGGTTAACAGTTTTTATAAAGTGCTTATTTGTGATTTTTAGCTTATTGCCTTAAGTTTTTGTTTAGTTTCTTTCTTAATTAGCTTATTAGGTTAATATTAAGTTGTTTGTAGCTTATTAGGTCCAGAATTCAGCTTATTTTAGCTTTTCATAGAAAAACCAAAAATATCAAAAATAGCCTAAGCAGCTTTTTCATTGTGCTTTTTTACTGCTTAATTGAATTTCAAAATGTCTTTTGTTTGCTTTTTCAAATAGTTTTTTGGTCAAGGTTTAAGGTAGAATATGGCTTATAGTCATAATGATCTTTTTGAGTGCTTATACTTAAGCTCAAAAGGTGCCTTTTGGTCTGTTTGGTGCCAGTTTCTCTTTAAGTGCTTATTTGATTTCTAATCTTATTGCTTTTTAGTTCGTTGCTTATTTCGAGCTTATTATAGTAGTCATAAAGTGCTTATAGCTTATTAAATCTTAGTTTTAGCTTATATTAGTTTTGAGCTTATTAAGTTTTTAAAAAAGTAAAAAAATGGTTAAGTATTTCCTGTATAGCTTTTAAGCTGTTTACTAGCTTATTAGTGATTTAGAAAAAAGTTGATTTCACAAAAGTAGCTTATTTTACCTGTTTAATAACTTTGCTTT
>BQNB010191152.1:0-11722 GCA_026074375.1 Tanacetum coccineum | reverse complement strand
ATTTTTGGAACTTTTGAATAAAGTTGGCATTGTGTTCTGATACTCTCGTATCGACCTTTACTTAGCAAGTCGTGAAATGTTTGATTCTGGAATTCTATGAATTTTTTGTGTTTGAAAGAGTGTTAAGTCATTGGGTATGGCTTTGTATTGGCGTTTGGAGGAATTAAAATGGTGTTTGGTTGGATTTTGAAATGGATTTTACGGCAGTTTGTAACCAGCAGGTTGTGGGGTTGATTGTGAATTATTTTTGGTCTTACAAAACCTGGGAAAGCCAATTGGGATGTTATTACATGGTTGAGGTACATGTGGTGAGTTGGATATAATTTTAACTCTTCCGGATGAGTAAGATATCGTCGTTTTTCTAAAACTAGTCAAATCTGGTACACTGTTGGGAAAAGGAGTATAACTCTATATTTTTGTATTAACTTTTCAAAAGAAAATTTAGGTAGCTGTACAAGACTCTTAGGGCTATCACCTTCTATTGGTTTCACGTCAAAAGCATCAATAAAATTTAAATTATGCTCATTTTCGTAAACTACAAAAATTTGTCAAAATTTCTTTGGGGACTGCTTTGGGATAGCAGCTTGTTGGGTATGTTTCAAAATATTTTTGGTCTATCAAGATCTGGGAAATTAGACTAGGAGGTAGAGAAATCTCTTAGGTACATGTAGGAATTCGGATGGAGTCATATCGATGCCCGACGAATGAGATATCGCTGAAATGGCAAAACTAGTCAAAAATTGAGACCAGAATTTAAATGAGTAATAAGTTCAAAAACTTATATAGCAACACCTAAACATGTAAAACTGTAAGTTCTAGATATTTAACAAACTTATATTTGAGCAGTCATTTTGGATTTTGCAGACGCACAGTTTAGGAGATATACTCAATTTAGTGGAGAGATAAAATTTTGGGAAATGGTAGCTTTAATAAATAGTGGTAAAATGGTAATTTCACCTTGGATCCAAAACTTTCTTGGCAGTGGGCCCTATGTTTCTGGAAATTAGACTCGAAATGCTTTTCGTAAACAAAAAACTTGTACTTTTATCATCCACGAACTAGTAAGTAGGAGGATTTCAAGATTTAGGTTTATTGGATTAAGGTTATTGTTGCCTCAGAGTTTTATCTTATCACCGGCGTGGTGATTGCGCACTCTTTAGCTATTACTTTTGATTTACAACTCTAGGAGAGTTCATGTATGTGTAGTTTATGTATTAGAAACTTAGAATCGTCATGATTGGATGTATCGGTCTTGGAACCAAAGATTGTAACTTTTGGGGGATTTTTGATTATACGTGTACTACCCCCAGCATTGTTATTATTATTGTGGTTATGAGAATTATGATTATCCTTAATTATGAGTTTGTATGATTGTAGATGTTGATGTTTTGAGTGACCTTGTTACTAGATTGACTTAACCCCGAGTGTGGAATGATTCTGGTTGATGGATCCTCCGCACTATGATACTTGCTTGCATTATCTATGAGTGGGTATTATTTTTGAAACTTGTTGTGACCATTGACCAAACTGTATTTAATGATGTTTTGTGAATTGATAATTTTAAAACTGTGGAATTGCAATAACGAATTTGTGTGTTGAACAAATGTCGTTGCACAAATAGTACTAATTTTGTTGTGTAAACTGTTTGTTTAAACAATGGAAAAATGTGTTATCAAATTTCATAAACTGACCTTATGGTGTCAAATAATTTTTCTTTTCAAAAAAAAATATAATAATAATATATATATGTGAATAAATTTCCTTTTAAATAATAAGAATGGATGATGAAATGATGCTATCTTCTTTTTTTTCTTTTGAAACAATCCAATTTTTATTTTATTTAAAAAAAAATTATCGAGGAAATAACTTACGCATATAGCGTATGAAAAGGAACGTTTTGACGAGGATGGACATGATGTCGTTTGGTCCTTAATTATGCATAACTTGATCAACTATGCATAATTTAGGAAGAACCACGCTATGTCAGGTAAATCGTCACCCTTAAAATGCTTGATAATTTGGATAATTGGTTGGGTCAAGTTTTCGGAAGGAGAAAATATTTTTACCCTACTACGGATTCTTATGCAAGTAACCCTACTCTTATTGACTACATGGAGAGAGTCTCATGTGAGTCGTTGTGACCGAGTCGTCTCGAAGGGAAAATACCAACGGTATTGTTCGAAACGAGTGTGTCTAGAAAGGAGTGAAGTCTAATTCGTGATAATGTGAGATCGACAGCTATCATAGAGGCATGTGTTGAGACCAAGTGTGGTCGGTATGCTAGTGAGTAATGGTAGAATTGAGCTATCAAGGGTGTAAACATGATGCTGACACTAAGAAGGGATCTTCTTAAAGATGTAAAGAGACTTCCAAGGTGGGTGGAAGCTAAGATGAATAGTCCAGAAGATGAAAAATGAGAAATGGAGAAGACTTCTCCTACGTAAGATGTGTGTTGCCTTTGATGTATCAACTGATGGCCGTGAAGAAAGTTATTTTTCCCCGTTATGGAGAGTAGTGATATTGTAGTTTATGATATACCTTAATCGTCAAGGATTAGGATAAGACACTATACGATGCTTGACCCACGGTTAGGTGTAGTAACCCTTACTCCGCGACGTGACGATTCAAGGGCGTAAAGAGTGGCGAATTGATTGGAAACTCTAGCAAAATGGTGACGTTCGTTCCCATTACTGGAGGGACAACCAACATAGCCATGCCTTAAGTTGAACGGTTTTAAATTAGGAATGTGAGTGATTAATTTGATTTGATGGTTCGGTTCATCTGGGATATTACACGATGTATTGGGACCAAGCCGATTGTGCTAGTCGCCATGTGAAAACGTTGGAATTTTTTATTTTTGTCGAACGAGCAATAAGTCCATGATGCTTAATTGTTTTTTATTTGTCTTTCAACATTATGTGTTTTCTAGCGGGATTATCGTCGCCGAATTATGTGCTTTATGTGTCCTATGTGCTATGTGCTTTTGAATGGTAGTAAGCGCTTATGCCGCCTATGTGTAGCCGTGATGTGGCTTAGGACGTGAGTGGATGAGTATACTTACCAAATGTAGATGAATGTTGGTTTGAGAGTTACGCAAGCCAAATAGTCCATTGTCGAATGTGGCTTTTTAACCCACAAGCATGACTGTGGTTGGCAAAAAAAACCTAGCCGTGATTAAATCGAGATCATTACCAAGAAGCTTGCCATCTAGCAAGCCCGGTACAATGAGCAATTAATCAGTTGGGTATGAACCTGCGTGATGAGCATGACCATTACTAAAGCTTCGTAGTAAGCAAGTACGATATGTGATAATTATCGCCAATGCTTGGTTAGAAGCGAGTATAACGAAATGCTTAAGTAAAGCTAGGTAGAAATATAAAGTCATTCTAAAAATGATGAATAGGCGAATATGTGCTTAATTGATTATGTGATTTTATATGTTAGTGCTATAATGCGTTTGATGGGGTCGTATGTACTCCGGAATATTTTTACAACCAGTGGTGCATTATTAAATGAGACCGGGAGGGCGACACGCATATTTTAGCTTTGGATATTGATGTATGTTTTGGTCTTGGATAACGACGTATGTTTTAATTTTGATTGTTGGCGTGTGTTTTAGCTTTGATTAGTGACGTATGTTTCGGTTTTGTGTAGCGGTGTGCGCTTTGTTTTATTGGAATGATCACCAAACTAAGATTTGGGTTGATCTTTCGTTTGAAGTCTATAGTTTAAAAATAACGTGATTTAAGTCTTCCTCGGATGAAAATCCGCGGCGTATTTTATCTCTTATAATGAGAGCAACTATAGATGTTAAGAACGACATGATTCGGTTTTATCGAATATATTTCCGTGACGTATTTTGTCTCTTATAATAATAGCGATTGTAAATATATTTTTAATTTTGTTGACATGGATTACCATTTGTTTTATTGACTTTCTATCCAGAATAGTCAAGGCGAGTATTATAACGCGTGATCTTTGCGTTCGAGCATGTGAGCCTATTCCATCGTGAGGAAACCGCCTCACTGCAAGTGAAATTAAGACGAGTAAGAAGGGACGAGCACCGGGACGACGCTCCCTTAAGGTGGGTGGAATGTAACAACCCGAGATTTACGACGCAGATGACGATCGCGAATTCGACGTCATAATTATTTTTTTATAAGTTCATGTGAACGAACATCGACATTTAAAATTTTATTTGTTTTGAATAATTATTTTCTTATTTTACTCCGAACGAAATTTAGAATTTTTTTTTTGATGTTTTGCGAGTCAACGTTTGACCGCGCGACCGTTAAGCGTTTTGAGTCTCGTAGAAATTTCGACGCACTTCGTTAATATTTTATGATAATAATTTGTATTTTACTGTCCTCGTCCCGAGTTAGCCGAAACCGAGTCAAAACTTTATTTTGACGTGAGTTAATATTTTATTAAAAGTTTTAAACCAAATTAAGTGTGACGGAAAATAAATTTAGTCACGAAGGTGTAATCCCGAGCCATGGTTGTCGGTTTTTATTTAAGTAAAGTTGGCGTGTCAAAAATCTAAAGATAGAAAAGATGAAAGGACCTGTTTTGCCAAATGGCCAAAGTACTAGAACTATATAAACCATGTTACTTCCATTTGTATTCATAAAACACACACTTTTAGTTATTCTCTCCCCCTCTCCACCTTGGCCGCCGACTGCCACCGCCGCCACCGGAAACCGCCGTGGTCGCCGGAAAAATTACATGCAATTCGATCAAGTTATATTTTCTTAATCCCCTCGTCATTTCTTACGTTTTCCATCAAAAATATATAACATGCGATAAGTATTTTTGGAGTTAGAGTTCGGGTTTGATTTAACCAATTTCGGTTGAAAGGTGGTAGTAAAAGTGATAGATAAGTGTTATTGGAAGCTTGATTTTTAATAAAAAGGTTCGGTTTTGGTTTTTGGTTTGGTTCGAAGTCACGGCTAAGAACAAAGGGGACGAGATGAAAACTTTTCTTGATCGATCTTGCTATATATATCATTGTAAGTAATTTACTTACTAGTTTAATCATTGTTTTTGTGATTCGATTCATTTTCGGTTGTTGCATGTGATGAAATCCGATTGAATCTTGCGTTAGACTATATTAGAAATGATATTGGATGATCAAAATAGGTTAGTTAGGTGTATTTTGAAGTTGTTATGAAGCGATAATGGGGTTTTAATGGGTTTCGAAAAGTGTACAATTCGAGCAGAAAGTTTGGCTCAGAGTTCGAGGTTCGAGATTTTATAAAAACTGATTTTTAATGTAGAAATATGATAGAGTTCGTCCTAATGTACGTTTCGGTAATCCGAACGTCCCATAACACCTAATAACGAAGTTACGGCAAAAACAAGATTTGAAAACTTAAAAATGTTTCCAACAGCTATGGTAATTTATTTGGTTACTGAAAGAAATTTAAATGCTCGTTTTGAGCACTTTCGAGTCCTTTTCAGCCTTCCGACGAAACACGAAAGTTGCTCGGAATGACGTTTTACTTTGTCGCGAGGCTTGCCAGTTTTAAAATCGAGTAATAACGGGTCAAAACCCAAGGTCAAAATCTGCATTTTATTAAATAGTCATAAGTTCCTGCAGAAACTTACAGGGGCATTTTAGTCATTTTCTGTCGAAATTTCAGGTCTCCGCTAAAACTAAAAAGTTGTTCGGAATGTCGTTTTACATAAAATCTCTTTTGAGTCCGAGTTGTGAAAATGTGATATAACGGGTCGTTTGAAGCGGGTCAGATTCAATAATATATATGTATAAAAAGTCAAAGTCAAACAAAGTCTAACGTTGACTATTGAAAGTCAACGGGTTGATACTAAACTTGTCGGATGTTATAAAAATAATAAACGCTACTATTATTACAAGTGTGATATTTTTAAACTTAACGATTGTTATGAATGAAAAGGATTCTAAAAATAGAAACTTTCGAAATATTCGAATGTAATACCGATACGAGTAAACGATAATCAAATTGAATGTCGAAAGTTCGACGAGATAACTAAATATTATTATAAATATAATTAGAAGACGAGATCTACTAAAAATGGTAACTTTTTGAAAATAGAAACTTTCTTAAAATAGAAAGTTTCCAAAAATAGAAAGTTTTCGATTAAATGGCGTGTAATATAAATGAAAGAATAATCATAACTCAATTATGTGAAGTTTAATGTCACACCCCGCCAAGGCGGAAACGCAAGGCGTAAACAAGAATGGATATCATCACAACTAGAGGTGGCAAAATGGGCGGACCGGGCGGGTACGGGCAACGGATGCATAGTTTGAAATATAGAACGCAAGTAACATTATGTGTACTTGTTGTTGTTTGTTCTGAAAAGTGGAACGCAAGTAGTTTTATACGTACTTGTTGTTGCTTGTTTTATGAATTGAACATAAACAGTTTTATACATGCTTGATGTTGTGGTTTGTTCTAAAAATGGAACGCAAGCGTTTTGAAATGATAATATGATTTCATTGTCATGAGTTTATGCCTTTGACTATGTACTCTTTAATTACCGAGGAGGTAACGAAAAAAAAAAAAATGCTTAATGCATTAAATAGAATCTATTGGGTTTGACAGCCCTGTCGGGATAGAATACCGATGGTGAGCACCCTGTAACGAAGATTTTGTATTGAGAAAGGGGTAGTGGCAACTACCCGGTTACTTATTTATCTTTGATGATAAATGCGTTAAGGTTCGGTACACGGGCTCATGAAAGTTGGAAATGTGGTGTGGCTTGCCTAGCTAGCAAGTCATACATGTTTTTGGTGGAACCAAACTGCGTTCTAAGGTTATAAATGTTTTGTGGAACCAACTATATGTTCTGATTGTTACTTGACGTTTTTAAGCATGTACATCAGGTTTAGGTGCTTTTGCTTGCTTGGATGGGATGGAACGCGGATATCGAAGGACACGGACTTGGTAAAATTTTGTACATTCAATAAAGGGAATTTTAAGAAAATGAGTCGTGTTGTGACTTATTAGAAATACGTTTTCTCTAGAACTAGTTGGGACCTTTGTAACTTTGATTATCTTTGATAAATTAAATGAAGTTTTGATTAGTAACGTTCTCTCATTTGGATTCGTTTGACTGTGACTCGTGTGCCATTGTATTATAAGTAGCACACCCCAAAATGTTGTATTAAGTGCGCTATCGTATTTCTGGGGTCGTTACATAATACCTACTACTTATTGCATTAGCCGTACCCGTTTGACAGGGGTGTCACAAGAGATTTCTACCTCCCGAACGGGGTTGTCAAACCAAATAGATTATTTATTGCATTAGCGTTCACTTCCGCCAAAGGTCAAATTAACGGTTCATGAATAAGGGACTTCGACTTAGCTTACTTATTCGGAAAACAATCTGCATATCGGGTCCAGCTACCATAAAATCATATGTGTTTGAATTTTATAAACAAAACAGTGTATCCCCCTCGCAGGATTATAAAACATTCAAATACATTAAAAGCGAGGTATGATCCCACCTTAAGCAAAGATTCCAATTCATCAAATCAACAAGCGCAAATAACCTCACGTATCAATCGCCACGGACCTTTATTAATATATAATTTATATATATATATATATGGGTATAAAAGGGACTCAACCTGGTAAAATATATAATCACCCAAAATCACCAATAGTACACTGGAAATTGACTGTGTGTCACACACACACACAACACCACAACACACTCACACAACATATTTATTTATATATATATATTCATATATATTATATATACTTTCGGTTAAGTGACTAAAAGTATAATAACTCATATAATACATTCTTGCATCTACTATACTATCACTATTACGGCATCATATACAATCTTATTTATACAATCTCCAAAGTGCGACGCAAAACATTTCACTTTGTCGCATAAACAATACAATCGTTTTCCACAATGTTTCTATTTTTAAAAAGTTACGAAAGGATGGTTAATATATGACGCCAAATTATATTTCGTCTCATCAATTAACTAACATTACAAAACCATCTGCTCATTACAATCCATATTCAAAAAGTTTACGCAAGTTTTGACTTTTCAAAAGTCAAACTTAATAGTTGACTTTTTACACAAATTTAAATAAACTTGATTCGCCGCGTAAACGTTTTAATTATTAAGTGCTTACGTGGACCGGATCACCTCGCGAAACGTAGCTAAAGGCGAAAACACTATCACTTTTCATATCAAAAATAAATTTTAAAATTTCCTCGGACTCGCTACGAGGCGGTCAAACCTTCCTGTGTTCAAACTTGTCAACTAAAAAACCATTTTAAACGACACTTTTTGACATAATCGACTATTCAAAATACGATTGCTTATCTAACCCTATTAAGCACTATCAAAGCCATCCAAACTTTGATTAATAACCAAACTCGATTTAATAATTTCACGCACTTGAACATCTAGCAATAACAACTATAATACGCAATATATCAAAATTAATTCAACACAAAAACATAAATAGAAGCTCACAATGCTATAACAAAAATCAACTATGGTTTCCCCTTGGTGTTTGAAATCGGACGAAACCCCAAAGCAAACAAACCAAACTTTTTGATCAAACCCACTTCACTACAACACTAATCTAGCAATTATAAACACCCCCTTATACTCAAAATCTTCAAGAACCAACTCAAAATCAAACTTCTTCAAAACTTAATGCATGTGGGATTTTATTAGTGGGATATGTAGGCCTCGATACAAGGATTAATAATATGTAAACGGATTTTAATGCATGTCGAAAATCAACCGGTTTGGTGGTGGTGTTGGGTGACCGGCTCGTACAAAGGAGGAGGAGGAGGAAGGATGAGTAGATTTTTGATAAAATTTTTTAACGTGTGTGTGTGGTGGCTTTATATAGAAAACAACTTTGACACTTTGGCACTTTTGGTCCTTCCTTCTTACTAGTCCTTCAAAGTTAGTACAATGTGTTTCTTTTATTAATAAAATCGGCCAAAGACTCACCCATCCCTCAAAAACAACCCTTCCTCCCAACACAACTCTCGGGTCACCACCAGTTAGTATAAGATTTTTATTCCGGTCCCACTAATTTTTCTTTAAAACGTTTAATAATCGTTAAATCACGTAAAACACGACCTTTAAACACGTTTTTTACAAAAACTCGGGGAAAACGCCTTAAAATACAAAAAATAATAATATCACGCTATTCGGAGTAGTGACTAAATAAATTTTTTCGACTTTCTCAGACGCCTTAAAAAACAATAGAAACTCAATTCACGACTTGAAATTTACACAATAAATGGAAATTTTCATCAAACCTTATATATATAGCATAAACGACTATAATCAATTACGTAGAAAAATATTTATCATAGCTCGGGATAAACGTTGACCAGAAACTCGGGTTGTTACACCATCAAAGGCGCATGGATCCGCTTCTAGAACTTGATCAAACAGGTCCCCATCATGGAATACAAAAATGGCTTCTGGTACAAATCTTTCACGATAACATATCTCTGGATAACCGTATGAAACTCGATCAATTCACCCAATTCCGTTTCAACTCTCTCACCGAAGAAGAGTGGTGGAATTGAATAGAAGAGTACGTCCAATACCAAGTCGATTTATGAGACGACCCGTTACCATCTATGAACGTTTCTTCTATCTCGAAAGCGATACAACCTACATTAAGGGGACGTCTAAAAATAGCCTACAAACAAATCTTCCACCTCGAAACACCTACTCGAGAGATTGGGTTAAAAAACCCTTTTCTTACTCTTGTCCGAGAATTTCTCGCGGAGGGGCCATGAGGCCGATGGTGCCAGCAAAAAAATAACACCAACTGAGCAGGTATGCTTGTCTGGGGGACATCTATAATGATCCTTCCCTTCTGAGGTTTTATTAGAACAACGATATACCGCGGAAACAACAAACGTAAAGAAAAAGGAGAGAATGGTCCTGAATGGGTGGTTAGGAATAAGTTTGAAGACGAACTCGCTAATTTCATGCTTGAGAAGAAATTCCACAGATAAACATGCTAAAAAGTCAACACAATGGTTGAGTGAAATTTATAGGTTTGAAATGTAATAGTTGAATACAAGTTATCACAATGGATATATTGGTATTGCAGGGATACTTATCATGGAGAACATTATTATCATGGAGAACAGTATTATCATGGAGAACAGTATTATCATGGAGAACAATATTATCATGGATAACAGTATTATCATGGAGAACAGTATTATTATGGAGAACAATATTATCATGGAGAACAGTATTATTACCCTAAACTCATGAATCACATAAGATATATATTGGGAGATATTACCCAAAGAGATATTAAAGAGATATTAGGAGATACTACCCAAATAGATATTAAAGAAATATTGGGAGATACTACCCAAATAGAGATTGAAGAGATATTGGGAGATACTACCCAAATAGAGATTGAAGAGATATTGGGAGATACTACCCAAATAGATATTGAAGATATATTGGGAGATACTACCCAATTAGACATTAAAGAGATATTGGGAGATACTACCCAAATAGATATTAAAGAGATATTGAGAGATACTACCCAAATAGATATTAAAGAGATATTGGGAGATACTACCCAAATAGATATTAAAGAGATATTGGGAGATACTACCCAAATAAATATTGGGAGATATTACCTAAAGAGATATTTTCATGTACTTAGGCAATAATATATCAGGATAGCATATAGTTTAGAAAACAGTTTCATTCATGGTTTATAGCAGGTATCACAGGTTTATAAAGTATGTGAGGTTATGAACTCATTAAGTCTTTGAAAAGTAATCACATTGTTATAAGATAAACGAACATGTAAAAGAGTTTGTAAACAAGCATGTATATAACACCTCGTGTTTTAGGACAATGTACGACGTTAATAAAGTCACTATTTATTTTTAGTATTATACGCGTTTATTTTTAATGGAAATCGTTAAGTTAAATCGCGTGAACTAAAAATGATCAGTTAACGTAAACGGGCATTAAGCAAATTATTGTTTACGTCAAACGAGGGTTAAGCAATTATTTTGAGAATAATTATTAACGTTTCACAAGTTACTTTATCGGATACGTGAAAGTGTTTACGTTTCGCGATAAATGACAATTAGGTTTTCCCGGAAACCCTAAAAATTAACGTACGCTTCAACAAATACCTACGTTTATATATAATGATCAAAATTCATAAAACTATATGCATATGTATATATTTATACACATCTCATATGATTATACAAGATAACAAATACTTTACAAAATACCAAGACATTACAAGTATACCTTTTAAATAAAAACTACACATTACATTTTTATATAAAACTTTACTTACACATTTATTTTATAAAATGCAAGTAAACATATAAAAGAAAAGAAAAATAAACTAGTGAAACATAATCCCTAAACTTCATGGGATGATTCCCATTAGGAGGAACCAAGAGACATAAGCCTTAAAGCCCTTGTTTCCCTTCTTTTTGGTCCCCTTGTCCCCTTGAAAACCCACGGCACACCTCACCCCCCCTTTGATTTTTCTAGTCAAACTTACAAGTATAATATCTAGTTTTCTCTTCCTATATATACATGCATGCATAAGTGAAATAAACTTACTCTTTTACTTAAGAAAATTTCACTTTTCCTTTCTCCTTTCTCTCCCAAAACCCACGGCTCAATAAGCTCTTATAAACAAACCATACAAAACTTTTCTACAATCCAT
>BQNB010191151.1:0-11722 GCA_026074375.1 Tanacetum coccineum | reverse complement strand
CAACTACGTTACCAAAAACCTTTTTTAAACAAACAGCTACTGCTTACTGCTCTTGCTAACTGCTCCTGCTTACTGCTCTTGCTCCTGCTCCTGCTCCTGCTCTTGCTCTTGCTCTTGCTCTTGCTCTTGCTACTGCTAGTGCTACGTGTAAAACCTAAAAATCTCAGCAAGTGTAAAATTACCAAAATACCCCTAATGCAAAAAAATTCATAAAAGCATGAATAAACGGTTCATTTCAATTTTCGAGGACGAAAATTTTTTTTTAGAGGGGAAGAAGTTGTAAAACCTAAAAATCTCAGCAAGTGTAAAATTACCAAAATACCCCTAATGCAAGAAAATTCATAAAAGCATGAATAAAATTCATTTAAATGTTAAAAATTATGAAAATACAATATATGACAATTATGAAATTTTTGTAAGATTTAAAATACCTTATGTTATATAAGGAAATAATTAATATTTATATATGTATACTTTTGCCGAAATTAGTTAATATTTATTTAATTATAACTTTACAAATTAAGCTAAATAAAATAGGATAAATACTAAATAAATTGGCAAGTCTTATAATCTGATTTAAACTCATTTTGTAAGCCCCTAAACTCGGCATATTCCTATTATAACTCTTTTATTCATCTTCATTTGATAAATCCTAAAAACAAGATCCCGAAACCCTAATAAAACCAAAAGTGACGGCATAAAATTTTTCCAAGGGCTTGCTTGATTTTTCTAAGGTGATTTGAAGGTAAAGGAGTGTGGGAAAAATAGTGGGAAGTTTGTGGAGTGATTGGTTTGATCGTGGTTATTATTTGGTTCGAATTAAGCAACCGGGTACTATTAAATCATAAAATCATCAAGAATCATCAAAGGTATTTTTATATCTCATTTATCATCATATTAATCCATAATATAACTGGGAAAAATGTTCATACATTTTATATTGCTCGAAATAATTAAAACATATTAGAAACCCTAATTTTTAGTTAATTATGAAATCGGCTTAAAAACTATTTGTAAAATTGATTTTATATTTTTAATTCCAATGATTGAATAATAATTGTGTTTGTGATTGGGGAAAATTAAATTAGGGTTTTGTGGATTTTATTACTTAGCCGAAATGATATTAAAAGTATAAGGACTTGAATTGTAATTTCTGAAACTATGGGGTCTATGAATTAGGGTTAGGGTTTTACTATTTTGTCTAGGTGTAATTAATTCCAATGATTGGGAAATAATTGTGTTTGAGGTTTGGAAAAATTAAACTAGGGTTTTGTTGATTTAATTATTAGCCGATTGTGATATAAAGAGTATAAGGACTTGTTTTGTAAATTCTGAAACTATGGGGTCTGTTTTAGACATGTTATTATATTTAGTATATTCTGTATAAAATAAGTTGGGGGGTATAAAATGTCATTTTGATATTATTTTGGATTTAAAATGATTAATTACATATATTAAGTAATTAGAAATTAATTAATTAAAATAGAGGGACTGAAACTGTAAATTCTGGAAAGTATAAGGTTTGGTTAGTAATTAATGTATAAAGTATAATTTTGTCATATTTGAATCTATAAGGGCTTGTTTTGTAATTATGGATAATTAATGATAATGTTTAAGTAATTAATAAACCAAAAGGACTAAATATGTAAATTATGTAAAATTAAGGGTTTGACTTGTAAATACATAAAATGGAAGGTATAATCTGAATAAAATGTGAAACTTTGATATTTACACTTTTAACCTTGAAAATTATTGATTTTGCATATTAAACCCTAAAATATGGAAAGTTGTCATATTTAACCCTAAGCTTGTAAGGTTGGCATATTAAGTCCCTAATCTATTTAAAATACTTAATAGAATCTCAAATGATGAATATTACTAATTTTGGAAACTTACTAAAAATGGAAAGTTACTAAAAATGGAAAGTTACTAAAAATGGAAAGTTACTAAAAATAGAAAGTTACTAAAAATGGAAAGTTACTAAAAATGGAAAGTTACTAAAAATAGAAAGTTACTAAAAATGGAAAGTTACTAAAAATGGAAAGTATGACTTAAATGAATGATTTATAATTCGAATTTATCATTTCTTTAGGTTCAGTCAAGAGGGAGTGATTTTGATATTCCTGTGGTGTTTTCTTTGATTTTGCTTTGCTTCGGAATAAGGTACGGATATTCTTAATATCTACACCTCTTACCATTATTATGATTTATGCGTTGCTTCGTTCGTTCCGTTATTCGTACAGATATTCTGACCTTATCGTTAAGGTTTCTCATGACATATTCCTCTCTATCTTTGATTCCTTATGTGATTTGCTACAATTTTGCTCTGAGCTTTTATCTTGGCTTTCTATATGATCTGCAGACATATTCGCCTCACCTTGTTCCCAACTCAGCACTTGTCACCACTGCTATGCTACCTTTGATATCCGAACCTTTGACATTAAAGCTTTGCTATGATCCCTTTGAAATGAACTTTGATATGACTTTGCTTTGAACCCTTCAGTTTGAGACACGAGCCAATATTTGTTTCCTAGCCATGAAGGTAACATGGCCGTGTCATTGATGCACCTTTAGCATGACTCATATCTGAGTGAGTGACTTTCTCACCGCCGTACCCCCATTTGATATTATATGGCATTTTTGATGATTATTATTTGTTTAAGGGGCGTATGGATGCATCCTAGATTTGTTTTGCATTCGATGGATTATGAACATTATGTTATTTGGATATTTGGTGACTGATGTTTGGGTGTCAACTCCAATCTTTCACAAAAAATAGGCAGTCTTGACTCCATGGTTACTTGGATTTTGATTTGTTTTGGCTGGGTGATTGAAATTAATTAATTTTATTCTCTGATTCATCTTACATTACACTATGTTTTGTCTTCTGATTTGTTTACCTTATATTTGTTTCCTTTGATCTTGTCTTGTGATTTTCCTTTGTAGCTTGTATAGTTTCCTTTGATTTCAGTTATCTTTTGCATTCGATTATATATATCTGTTCACTGGGCTTTGTAAGCTCAGCCGCACTTTCTTTTCCTGCGGCAGGTATCTAAGCTAGGAGCTGGGGTTGCTTTCAGGCTATGAGTGCTGAGTGTGGACTTACCCTAGAGACCTTAGTTTTTTATTTATGAAATGTTTCTTTTCAAGACATTTGTTATTTCGTTTGGATATGTCTATCTTTTGGGAACTTATGTACCTTAAGTCATGTTGACTTAATTTCCTTTGGTTATTTATTTGAGACTTCCGCTGTTTATGCTTGTGTTATGATTATGTATGCTTTTGATGTCACACCATATTTGTAATACTTCTACCCTTTTTAGGTCGGGGCGTTACATTTTAAGTCCTCTAAAAAGTTGTAAAAAAATGGCATTTAAAAAACATTTGGGAGTTGGGGGAAGTCCCAGGTGAGCAAGACTCGAACCCGGGACCTCAACCCCTACTCACCAAACGTTTTTACACACACACCTCTACTACACCAGCGCCCTTAGGACTTTTACGTTAGCTCTTGCACATTCAATTAACTTGTACACATTTTGAGCCCTTAGCCATAAGCAATTCGAAGCTATTCAAGGTTTTTAGAGCATATTTGATAAGCTGGCTTTAACAGTTATTTTTACAAGGAATCTTTACATGTTTAGGACTTATTCTGCTATTTTTTAGATTTTTCCTCTCCCCCCCCATTTATTTGTTATTTTTATTTATTTTTTGAAGTTTAAAAATTTAGAAAATCATTTAAAAATAGTTTAATTAATCAGAAAAATACAAAAAAAGTTTTAGATTTAGGATTAATATTTTTAGGTTTACAAAATTTAAAATCTTTTTCATCATTTTAGATTTTATATTTATTTTAGATTTCTAAATAATCTTTAGGAAATAGGTTTTTAATTATAAAAAGTAGTGAAAAAATATTTTTTTGAGTTTTTATGATATTTTAGGACTTTTCTAAAAGTTAGAAAAATCATTTTTTGGAATTTTAGGACATTAAATTTGTCATTTTCTAGATTTTAAATAACTAATAGGTTTTTTAATTCATTAATTAAAAAGTTTAAATAAAGAAAAAAAAAACCTAAATCTTTTTTTAAAAAATTTTCTTTTGTCATTTTAGAGGTTTAGAAACCAAATTTGAATTTTTAGGACTAATATTTGCCTTAGTTAGTTTTTAGACGCGTTTTTAGGATCCCCGTTTTGCGTTTTTAATTTAAAATAGTTTTGCCTTAATTATTTTTAAGTGTTTGCATTAATTTTATCATAGTTTTAGAAAACCAATCAAAATCTTGTTCCATTCAAGAATCGATTATCAAAATGACTCTCGACTTTCAATTGCATTCCTCGTTGGGGATAACGACCCAGGAATCACATACTTCCGAATATATATATTGATTTTCTTTGTGAATTTTGACTAGCTGCCTTGGTCAAAGGTTGACTTGTTGGAATTTGCTAGTTAGTTATCTATATATAACTATATTAATCACAAACCATAGATTTACCTGCTTTCTATAAAATATAAAAACACAAAAAAAATCTTCTCTCAACCCCTAGAATTCTGTTGGACTATGATCAAGCCTTCCCAACATATTCCGCTAGAGAATGATAAAAACCCCCGACTCTTGCCTATACTACTACTACAATGGTTAGGTACTCTGTTTAGGGAGTTGTAAAACTTCGTGTAGAAGTCCTACGATGACGCATCAAGTTTTTGGCGCCGCTGCGTAGGGAATAGTTAGGTTTTGATCATAGTTTAACTTAGTTCTACTCGCTTGAATCCTTTCAAGTGAGATTTTAATTATGTATGTCAGCTTTCTTGTAGTCTATCTTTTCTTTGTGCCTTTTGTTTGTAACTCTTTCGTTCACCATCATGATTAGGGGTGAGCATACCGGACCGTCGACCGGACCGGACCGAACCTGACCGACCGGACCAGACGGTCCGCGATCCGGTATTTTGGACCAATTCGGTCCTCGGTCTGGTTCGGTCCGGTCTGACCAAAAACCCGATGATAATGCCGTGATAGGACCGGATCTGGACCAAAGACCGGACCCGGACCTCGGTATCGTCCAGGACCGACCGTACCATTTCAGTCAAGTCCACCGGTCATGACAATATGGACATTGGGTCCTCGGTCGGTCCGGTCCGGTCTTGGACATATGCTCACCATAATTCAGGATGTATGAAAGATTTTACCTCAACTTTCATAATATCCAACCACGAACCCAACCTTCCCATTCCAAAGATATACCTTGATGTTCCATCAACATCAAGATGAATCTCTCTACGATGCGTGGACTCGTTTCAAAAACTTAATCCAAAGAGTCCCTCATCATGGCCTCAATTTATGGTCCATGGCTTAATTCTTTTGTGATCCTGTAGATAGATATACTCAAATAGACATTAACTATGCAACAGGTGGGAGCCTTAGGAGATTAAGTGCTGGAGAAGCATGGGAAACCATTGAGGATTGTGCTCAATGCGATAAACAGTGGAAAAATCCAACTAAGAAACCCTATTCCTCACCTGACAAAACACTGTAGCAAAATTTCCGAAGACTCAATTAGTTGATAAACCTCGCAAGTGCTCGTTAGAGCACTCATGTGGACCTACTTTTTCGGCCGTTTGCGGGGAAATTAACAGACTTCAAGGATTCTTACTACTGCTCAGGTACATAATGGAAATTATGCTAAGTAGTTAGTACTGGTTGTATAAAGTTATCACTGCTAGTTACTACTGTTAGTATAATTTAGTATTATTAGTATTGAGTTACTACTGTCAGTAGACTGTTAGAATGCTCAAGAGTTTGAAGACTGAAGTATGCAAAAGTGGTTAGTACTAATAGTATAAACAGATACTATGCTAGTGTAACTTAGTACTGTTAGTATAACTTAGTACTGCTAAAGTAAAGTTACAACTATTAGCGTAAAGTTAGTACTGCTGGTACTTACTACTGCTTATGCTCAGTTTATGCTGCTGGTTATAAAGATAACATCGATGATAAACTTACCAATACTAGAAGACTTTACCTGACTGTCAAGAGGATAAAGACTAGATTAAAGAGATAAAGATTGACTGGAGAACAAGAATACTTACGAAGATAAGTATTAAGTTATTTTTGTAAAAGATATGTATAACTTATTTGATTAAGAGATTACGTTTATTTATAGAAAAGATCATGATAAGTTAGGAATGTATTGTAAACCTTGTAGGACTCCTTGGTGTATAAAAGGGGAACCTAGGGTATAGAAAGATATAAGTTTTTCATCTCAGTTTTCCATAGAGTTCATAGCTTCAAGGTTGTAAACCCTATCACTAAGTCAGAGTGAATCGTATTAATATTATATCTTTGTGTCAATCATACTTTAATTGTTTTATTAAGACTATTTCTTAGTGGTATAAACTAGATTACGCATAGTTTTATTCATTCAATCAAAGTTTCATTCTTAGTATTTTTGGATTTATCCAAGGGTACTAAACCTTACAAGCTAAGGAGTTAAAGATCTATTCATTGGGATCAACAAGTGGTATCAGAGCTTGTTGTGAAGCTTTGAATAAGAAGAATCAACCAATTCATCCAAGATCTATTTTTTTCAGTGATAAGATGGAGGTATGAACTACTACTACCAATCTGACTGCAAGACTACCTATCCTCAACCCAGGAGACTATGATCTCTGGCTATGAGGATTGAACAAATATTTCTTATGACTGATTTATCTCTATGGGAAGTAATCAAAAATGGGAACAAAGTGCTAAGGAGAACTGTTAGAACAGTTGAACAAGAGTATGAACCCACCACTGCTGAAGAAAAACAAGATATAAGAACTGAAATGAAAGCAAGAGCAACCCTATTGATGGCACTTCCAAACAAAGACCAACTGAAGTTCCACTCATATAAGATGCAAAGTTACATAATGAAGGCTATAAGAGGAAAAAGGTATGGAGGGAACAGGAGTCCAAGAAGGTTCAGAGGATACTTCTCAAGCAAAAATATGTGAAAACTTTGCTACATTAAGTTCCAAAACTATGGTTCAAACTTTTGATAGGTTACAAAACTCTATCCAGTCAGGCTAGAGATCCAAGGAGAAATGATTATCAAGAAGATATGAACCTAATGCTCATGAGAAGTCTTCCATCTGAATGAAGACTCATGCCTCACCCCCCGTAATTTGGAGGAACAAGTGGAAATTAAAACCATCAGCTTGGATGACTTGTATAATAATTGAAGATATATGAACCTGAACTTACAAGTTCATCAAGCACAAGTCAAAATTCACAGAATGTGGCCTTTGTCTCACAAACAAAAAATAATACCATCAACCCACTAACAAAGCAGGATAATTATGATCATGGAGTAATACTGATATTACTAAGATAATGGTGTTAACTCTACATATAATCTTTGTGATGCTGTGATCGTTGCTTTCCTTGCAAGTCAACCCAACTTTCCTCAACTTGCTTAAGAAGATCTGGAACAACTTCATCTTGATGATCTAGAAGAAATAGATCTTTAATGGGAGATGGCCATGCTGGCAATCAGAGCAAGAAGGTTTATCAAGAGAACTTGGAGGAAGCTGGATATAAATGGTTAAAGAGTTGGTTTTGACAAGTCAAAAGTGGAATGATACAATTTTCATAAACATGGACACTTTGCAAGAGAATGTAGCGTTTTTCCAAGAAATCAAGAGAAACAAAGACAGAGATAATTCAAGAACTGTCCCAATAGAGTCTCCTACTCAGAATGCATTGATAGCTCAAGATGGAATTGGAGGATATGACTGGAGCTACCAAGCTGAAAAAGAGAAACCTACAAACCATGCATTGATGGCATTTACATCTTCAGGAAGTTCTTCTTAGTTTAGGATTAAGAGGTAGGATTCTTGTTCTAAACATATGGTCGCAAAGCTTTTGATACTCTTAAAGAAACATTATTGATAATTTGGTCTTCAGATTATAGAAAGTCTCAATTTAATTTATTATCTTATAAAGCAGGTTTAGAATCAGTAAAAGCTAGACTAGCTCACTATAAGAAAAATGAGGCTGTGTTTGAAAAGAGCATAGATGTTTTAAGACTTGAAGTTAGACTAAGAGATAATGCCTTTAATGAATACACAAATGGACTTTAGAAAAAGAAAAAAAAGAAAAGGATTAGTTAAAACATATCATTAGAGAAGTTTCAAAATTCATCCAAGTCTTTAAATAACATACTGGAAAGTTAAGTAATTGACAAGTTTAAAACAGGACTAGGATATGATGCAGCTACTGCAGCTTCTCCTGCAGTAGAAAGTTTTGTGAATTTAACTGATAAGTCTAGATAAGTATTAAAGGGATTTCAATCAGTCCTCACCTTTGTCAGGGAATTTCATACCTCACAAATCTGATCTAACATTTATAGATGAAATAGTTCAAAGTGAGAATATGGATGTTACTACTGTTATTTCACCTAGTAATGTTAAGACAGTTGAAATTAAGGGTGTTTCCAACACAGTTGAATCTAATACTATTAGGATGAACAATTCTAGTGCTCCAATCATTGAGGATTGGAACTCTGATGATGAAAGTGAGGTAGAACCTAATGATAGGACTGTAAGACCTAGCACTAAAAAGATAAAATCTGTTAAGACTGTTAGGGAAACAGATGCACCTAAATAACACAAACACCATCCTAGAGGGAACCAAAGAAACTAGAACAATCTTATGTCCCAAAAACTAGGAAGTGATTTTAAAATGACTAATAAAGCTTGTTATGTTTGTGGTAGTTTTGAGCATCTACATTATGTGTGTGATAAAAAGGTTGTAAGGCCAGTGTGGAACAACTCAAGAAGGGTGAATCATAAGGAACTTTACTTAAATAAAATAAACTCACCCTCAACCCTCATAAGAAGTTTTGTTCACAGCAGTTTTAACTAGGTCAGGGAAACTTAGTACTGCTGGTGCAGCAGTTAATACTGTCAGACCAGTTAATACTGCTAACACAAAAACAGTTAATATTGTCAGATCAGTTAATACTGTTGCCTCAAAACCAATTGTGAACCATCCTATAACAAAAACAAATGCTTTCAAAAGAGAATATTCATAAAGTTCAAGGCCTTTTAACAGACATTTTGCAAACAAGAACAGTATTATCAACACAAATGTTAATACTGCCAGGGTAAAACATACTACTGCTAGGGATAGAGCAGTAGTTAGTGAAATTAAAAGAAAAGGGGCTAATGATGTTAAGGCCTCAGCATGCTGGGTTTGCAAAGCCAAAAACAATAGTGCATCAACTACATTCAAGAAATATTCTTACATTGATGCACAAGGCAGATCCAGTTCAATATGGTTTGGATCCCTAAAAGTGTCTCATTCTCTTATTTTATGTGACAGGGCAACCCACAACAGAAGGAGTACAAAGAAAAAGCAGTTATTGACAGTGGTTGTTCTAGGCACATGATAGGAAACAAGTGCTATCTTGATGAATATGAAGATTATGATGGTGGATTTGTTTCCTTTGGTGATGGTAAAGGAAGAATTTTTGGAAAAGGTAAAATCAAAACAGATCACTTGATTTTGATGATATTTACTTTTGTAATAGGAGCTTAATATAATCTGTTTAAGTTGTGTCACAAATCTGTGACAAAAAGAACAATGTTCTTTTTACTGACACTAAGTGTCTTGTCTTATCTTCTGACTTTAAGCTACTTGATGAAAGTCAAGTATTGTTGAGAGTTCCAAGAAAGGACAAACATTCTACAGTGTGACCTAATTGAGTGTTGTTCCCACTGGAGGTTTAACTTGTCTCATTGCTAAGGCCACAATTGATGAATCCAATACATGGCACAGGAGGCTTGGGCACATTAATTTTAAAACAATGAATAAACTTGTGAAGGGAAACCTTGTAAAAGGTTTACCTTTAAAGATTTTTGAAAATGATCATTCTTGTGTTGCTTGTCAGAAAGGAAAGCAACACAAAGCCTCCTATAAGATAAATATTTAATTGATTTACTCATTAATATCTTTTAATAGTTTCCATGTAAAGCCTTGACTCCTTATGCTATAAAAGGTGGTCCGGGCATATTGTTTTAAGCATTCAGAAAAGTGTGTGTTCATCATACGAGAGTCGACTAGATACAAAAGTATGTGTGTACACGTTTGTAAAATTAGTGTAGACGTCTAGAGTTTAGCCTCAAGGATCTTTGATCCCTGTTACTACTTAGAGTAACCGATCTATTCTGATCAAATAGTATTTGGGGCTGTGTTGATTAATAAAGAAAAACCTTGAAGTAACTTTGAATTGTGGTTATTATCCGCTGTGCAATTTATATCATTGTTACTATATTATCCTAGATGAGGTCCAAACAACCTCGAGCTTAAACGATCAAAGAACCTATCACGTGTTTAGAGGTTTCCACGGCTGAAGCAGTTAATATTGCTTGCTATGTGCTAAATAGGGTCTTAGTCATTAAGCCTCAAAACAAGACACCTTATGAACTTATTCATGGAAGACCTCCACTGATAGATTTCATGAAACCTTTTGGGTGTCCTGTTACCATCTTAAATACCAGGGATCATCTAGGCAAGTTTGATGGTAAAGCTGATGAGGGATATTTTGTTGGGTATTCTGTGGTTAGTAAAGCTATGCGAGTATTTAACAAGAGGACCAAGATAGTTAAAGAGACCTTAAACATTAGATTTCTTGAAAATACACCTAATGTGAAAGGAAATGGACCATACTGGATTTTTGATGTTGATTCGTTGTCAATATCTTTGAACTATGTGCTAGTTGCTGCAGGGAACAAAACTAATGGTATTGCAGGAACCAAAGATAACATTGTTGCAGGTCAAACTCAAAAGGAAAATGAACCTGAACAAGAGTACATCATAATACCTTTATGCACAACTGATCCTTTAATTTCTCAAGGTCTTAAGGATTGTGAAGGGGATGCTAGAATGAAGCCTACAGAAGTAGATGAAAATGAAGCTTCAGATAAAAGTGGGAAGCATGATCAAGAAGCAAGAAGTGAGTCAGAAAGGTTAAATCAAAGAGAAATGCAAACTGAACATACTAACAGTTCTAATGGTATTAATACTGTTAGTACACCTGTTAGTACTGTTGGACCATCATTTGATACTGCTATTCCATCAACACCAGTTAATACTGCTGGACCTTCTGTTAGTACTGCTAATGAATCTGAAGGACAACTTTTTGAAAGATTTTCTCCTTTCAAAAATGCATTTACCCTTCCACCTGTCCCAAATATATCTTCAATGGATAATACTGGTATCTTTGGAAATGCTTATGATGATGAAGATGTTGAAGAAGAGGTTGATATGAACAATGTAATTCCATCTTATATAGTCCCTGATACTTCTTTCACTAAATTTCATAAAGATCATCTTGAAGATCAAGTGATTGGAAGTTTAAAGACTCCTGTACAGACAAGACACATGACCAAGATAAATGAAGAACATGGTTTGATTTCCTCAGTTTACAAGCTCAAGAGAACAAATCACAAAGATTTTCATAATTGTCTGTTTGCTTGTTTCTTATCTTAAATGGAACCCATGAAACCAGTTCAAGCCTTAAAAGATCCAAGCTGGGTGGAAGCAATGTAAGATGAGCTTCTACAATTTAAACTACTAAAAGTTTGGACCTTAGTTGATATACCTAGAGACAAATAAGCAATTGGTACTAAATGGGTTTTTTAGAAACAAGAAGGATGAAAGAGGCATAGTGGTGAAGAACAAAGCTA
>BQNB010191148.1:0-11722 GCA_026074375.1 Tanacetum coccineum | reverse complement strand
AGATTAGGTCACGCTAATATGTGTCTCATTCAATCGTTAGCATCTAAGTAATTAGTTAGAAACTTACCTAAGCTTAAGTTTGATCAACACTTTTGTGATGCTTACGAAATTGGAAAACAAGCTCACGCTAGTTACAAAGCTAAGAATATAGTCTCAACGACTAGATGCTTAGAACTCCTTCATATGGATCTCTTTGGTCCATCCACCGTACGGAGTTACGGAGGAAACCTCTACACCTTAGTCATAGTAGATGACTACTCTAGGTATACTTGGACAAGATTTATTAAGAATAAAACCAAGGCTTTCGAGCAATTTGAAATCTTTAGTAGGAAAATACAAAATCAATTAGGTTGTTCAATAGTGTCAATTAGGACGGACCACGGTAGAGAATTTGATAATGAAGTGCAATTTGGAGAGTTTTGTAATGCCAACGGTATTACGCATAACTTCTCGGCTCCACGCACTCCACAATCAAATGGCATGGAAAAAAAGGAAAAATAGGACACTACAAGAAATGAGTAGAACCATGTTGAATGAACAATCGTTACCATAAAAGTTTTGGTTTAACACTGTAGATACTTCAACATATATCCTCAACTGAATCCTAATTAGAGCCATCTTAGGTAAAACACCTTATGAACTCTTAAGAGGTAGGAAACCTACTCTTGATTACTTTAGGGTGTTTGGAAGCAAGTGCTTCATTTTAAACACCAACGACTATCTTACTAAGTTTGGCCCAAAGTCATACGAAGGTGTCTTTTTAGGTTACTCCCAAAATAGCAAAGCCTACATCATCCTTAATAAACATACCATGAAAATCGAAGAATCACTCAACGTGATATTCGATGAAACTCCTCCACCCTCTAAGACATCACCCTTGGTGGATGATGACTTAGATGAAGTAGAAGCAATTAAGGTACCGAAAAGAAAAACTTAGAGAATGACATTAAGGATGAAACTTTAGAAATTGATGAAATAGTCAATATTAAGGAATCTAGGAACCATCCATTAGAAAATGTCATAGGAAACCTTAACCAAAGAACTCTTAGGTCACAAGCACAAAACCAAAGTAACTTCTTTTGTTTTATATCAACTATAGAACCTAAGAATGTGAATGAAGCCTTAAAGGATGAAAGTTGGATAATCGCTATGCAAGAAGAATTAAATTAATTCATTGCAAACGATGTTTGGGAGTTAGTACCACAACCTAAGAATTTGACAATTATAAGAACTAAGTGGGTGTTTAGAAATAAGTTAGACGAGAACGGTGTTGTTTCTCGAAATAAGGCTAGGCTAGTTGCTCAAGGCTATAATCAACAAAAGGGTATCGATTATGATGAAACTTATGCCCCAGTTGCTAGACTTGAGTCTATTAGAATACTATTAGCTTATGCTTGTGCTTTAGATTTTAAGCTATTCCAAATAGATGTAAAAGTGCACTCCTGAACGGTTTTATCAATGAGGAGGTATACGTGGCACAACCTCCAGGATTCATTGACTTCGAAAAACCGGATCATGTTTATAAACTAAAGAAAGCTTTATATGGTCTTAAACAAGCACCCAAAGCTTGGTATGATAGATTAAAAGCTTTTCTTATTAAACATGAATACAAAATGGGAATGGTAGATAACACACTTTTTACTAAGAAGAAAAGTTCAAATCTCATCATCGTTCAAATATATGTCGATGACATTATATTCGGTTCGACTTGTCAAGACATGTGTGATGAATTTTCCAAAATCATGCATGACGAGTTCGAGATGAGCATGATGGGTGAACTTAACTTCTTCCTTGGATTACAAATAAAACAAATGGAAGATGGTATCTTCTTTAATCAATCTAAGTATATTAAAAAAATGCTTAAGAAATTTGGTCTAGAAGATTCTAAACCAATGAAAACCCCCATGTCCTCCGATACTAAACTCACGAAAGATGAAGAGTGTGAGTCGGTAGATAGTACCAAGTATCAAGGCATGATAGGTAGTTTATTATACCTAACGGCAAGTAGGCCCGATATCATGTTTAGTGTATGCCTTTGTGCCCGCTTCCAAGAGGCTCCCAAAACCTCTCACCTTGAAGCGGTTAAGCGTATCTTCCAATACATTAAAGGCACTACGCACTTAGGATTATGGTATCCTAAGGGGACCGGCATAGAAACCGTAGTATATGTCGACTCTGATCATGCGGGAGATTATGTGGATCGAAAGAGCACTAGCGGTATTTGTACGTTCGTGGGATGTTGTTTGACATCTTGGTTCTCGAAATTAAGCATGATTAGTGATCAAGAAAATATTTTTCTCTTAATCCTCACTTTTAATTCTACAAAAGTATTTTATTAAAAATTCATTTACAAAATACTTTCTAATTAAAAGAAAAGTTTTATTAAAAACTTAAAATTTGAATTTCAAATTTTCCCCCCAAAATGGAAGGTTCAATAACGGTTACAACCTTCACCACAAAAAGACAAAAACAGGAGCGGAGTGTATGAGCGGCCCCCTTATAGGCCTGGCGGCCCCCATATATATCTGGGACCGCCGGGACAGCCCACAGATGACTGTTGGGATTTCCTGTCTATAAATACTGCTCCATTCCCAGCAGAAAGATATTCCTCTTTGCATGAAATTTTTCAGTCTTCTCTCTCTCTCTCTAAAACTTCATTCTCTCACTAAAAATCTTGATCACTAACATATTTAGATCTTGTTTCAAGTGATCTAATCTTATCTTCTTCATCTCATCTCTCCTCTCTATTAAGTGCAAGAGAAGAACACTTATATTCGTCATGAAACAAAGTGTTGATTAGTGATCTATCCTCTCTTCTTCTATGTTCCAAACCTCCATTGTATTTATCTTGTGTATTTGTGTGATTCAAATATTGTGTAGATCCGATAGTGTAGATCTTGTGAGTGTGTATATCTTGTGAAGTGGTATATTGGTTCTAGCTAAGATTAGGACTCGACATTTAGCTTAGTGTCAGAAAATAACGTAAGCGATGTGTAAACGTTTTTCTCCGCCTAAAGGGAGCTTGTTGACATAGTGAAATCTCGAGTCGGATACTCGGGGAGTGGAGTAGGGCGAAGAGGTGCTTCGTAGCCGAACCACTATAAAATCTTGGTGTCTTGGTTTGGTTGTTTCTTTCCTTATCTCTTTACATTATTATTGTTGTTATCTAGTTTTAGTTTAGATAGTTATTGCTTGTTCATATTGTGAATTGGTTAAACATATAACTCGGATCTAAACATTTTTGAAAGCAAACTTTTAAAAACAAAAACGAACCTGTAAACTATTCAACCCCCCTTCTAGTTTCCACAATTGGTATCAGGAGCCAAGGTCACTCAAGATTTTTAAAATATATTGTATTTTAAAGCTTGGATCGATCTATGGATTCCGACAAATATCTAGAAGGGAAATCTATGCAAAGACCACCACTTTTTGAAAGCGATAGTTTCATTTATTGGAAAAATAGATTCGAGACATATGTTAAATCAAAAGATCTAGATCTTTGGCATGTTATTACCGATGGTGATTTTCAACCCATTATTCAAAATCCGGAAACCAAACTTGATGAGGTTGTCCCTTTTGAAAAACAAACCGATGATCTTAAAAGAAGGCTTGCGAAAAATAACAAAGCCAAAATGGTTATTTACAATGCTTTGCCAAGAAAAGAATATGAAAGAATTTTTATGTGCAATACGGCAAAAGACATTTGGAAAACTTTGTTAATCACCCATCAAGGTAATAACCAAGTCAAAGATAATAAGATCGATCTTTCAGTTCAACAATATAAACAATTTGTCATTTCTGAAGACGAATCTATAGATAGTGCTTTTGTTCGACTTCCGGAAGTGAAGATGAAGAGTGCGCTATGGTGGTAAGAGACTTCAAGAAGTTCTTTAAAAGAAGAGGTAGATTCGTGAGACAACCTCGGAACGACAAAAAGACCTTTCAAAGAAGCCGAGACGACAAAAACGGCAAAAGTAAAAGGAAGTGCTTTAGATGCGGAGATCCAAATCATCTTATTGGAGAATGTCCAAAAGCCACCGAGAAGACACAAACCAAGAGTCATTCGTATGGAGGTTCTTGGAAGCGATAATGCGTGAGAAATGATGAAAAGATCCAAGACGAAACATGTCTAGTAGCTCAAGCACCAAATGAGGTATGTTCTGAAACCTCTTACTTTAGTGATGAAAACTCATCAATAGATGATTTAGCTTTAGATAATGAGATGGAAAACTATGAGCAAAATAAAGTTTAAAGAAATCACTAATAATAAAAATTAAAAGCCACTCAGAAATAGATCTAGAAAAACAGAGCTAATATAATTAAAAGCTAAATTGTCTACACTCAAGAAAAACAAGGGAGTTGATCTCGATTGTGTAAAATGTCATACAGTTAAAATTGAGAATGAAAAACTCAAAGAAGAATCCACTAGATTAAATAGATTTGAAAAGAGTACACATTGTTTAAATGAATTGCTAAGTAATCAAAAACCCTCCGGTGATAAATTAGGATTAGGGTTTAATTCATTTGAAGCATCATCTAGTGGAACTAAGGAAATAAAATTTGTGAAAGCTCAGAAAAAGGTAACCTCTGATGGAGGTCCCATAAATATAGGCGCACCCCAAAGTGCTCAGGCGGCCCCCAAAGCAAATATGGGACTGCCACCAGCAATGCCTGGATCTGAGAAAAGTATGTCTTTTCAAAAATCTATTTTGGGTCCTAAACCAAAACACATAATGGTAAACAAGGTCAAAGTTCCCATTGCTAGTGACAATGAAGTCAAACAATTTTATAAACCATTGTCAAAACCTGGAGTTGGATTTTCGAAACCTAATTTTAGATCAAAAACTCCACCTCCTAGAAGAGTCAATAATAATTATTCTCGTGCCAAAACACCATAACCAAAAAGGAACATAGGTCGACAAAATCGACCTTATGGCTTTCGCGTAACTTGGAACAACTTTCCACGTCAAAGTTACATGCCATGGGAAATGTATTCTCCATTTCCTAATCCCAACCAATTGCATCAAATGCAAGGGTTGTTTAGCACTAACAACTTTGGACCCATGAGATATTGGAGACCAAATTTTTAAGTCATTGGACTATATAAATAGATATGCCTTGGAGTCGACTTGGAACACGACGAATGGATTAAAGATAGCAGATGCTCTAAACATATGACGGGTAACCAAAAGCTCTTCTCCACGTACAAGGCATACAATGGAGGTACTATTATTTTTGGTAGCAATCTTCGCGGTAACATCATTGGCAAAGGTACGATTATTAATGACTCTCTCAATATAGATAATGTAGAACATGTTGATAACTTAGGATTTAACTTGCTAAGTGTAGGACAAATATGTGATAATAAGTGTAGAGTAACTTTCTCTGAACATGATAGTGAAATCACTAAGGACGGTAAAGTCATAGGTAGAGGTATTAGGAAGAAAGGCTTATATGTGATGAAATTAGGAAATAAGCCAAAAGATAAAATATGTCTTGCAAAACGATTTATGAAAAACTCACATAGGGCATAGGAATTAGGTCACGCTAATAAATGTGTCTCATTCAATCGATAGCATCTAAAGAACTAGTTAAAAACTTACCTAAGCTAAGTTTGAATCAATATTTTTGTGATAGCATGCAAAATTGCAACAACCCACGTTACAACAAAAAAAGCAAGAACATAGTCTCAATGACGTAGATGCTTAGAACTTCTCACATGGATCTATTCGTCCATCCGCCAACGGATTTACGAGTGAAACCCGCTACAACACGAACCTTAGTCAAAGTAGATGACTATTCTAGTCTACTTGGACTAGATTCCATAAGGATAAAACAAAAAAGGAAGCTTTTCGATCAATTCGAAATATTTAGTAAGAAAATTTAAAACTAATTATGATGTATAATAGTGTCAATAAGAATCGACCACGGTAGAGAATTTGATAATGAAGTGCAATTTGGAGAGTTTTGTAATGCCAATGGTATTACACATAACCTTCTCGGACTCCACGCACTCCCCATATCAAATGGCGTGGGTTGAAAGGAAAATAGACACTTCAGGAAATGAGTAGAATCCATGTTGAAACGAGCATCGTTGCCACATTCAAAAGTTTGGTCAGATAACGCCCGTAGATACTTCAACATACATTCTCAACCGAATCCTAATTAGAGTCATCCTAGGAAAAACACCTTATGAACTCTTGAGAGATAGGAAACCTACTCTTGACTATTTTAGAGTGTTTGGAAGCAAGTGCTTTATTTTAAACACCAAAGACTACCTTACCAAGTTTGACCCAAAGTCATACGAAGGTGTCTTTTTAGGTTACTCACAAAATAGTAAAGCCTACATCATCCTTAATAAACACACTAGGAAAATCGAAGAATCACTCAACGTGACATTCGATGAAACTCCTCCACCCTCTAAGACATCACCCTTGGTGGATGATGACTTAGATGAAGAAGAAGCTATTAGGGAAACCGAAAAGAAAAACCTAGAAAATGTTGTTGAGGATGAAACATTAGAGATTGACAAAATAGTCAATATTAAGGAATCTAGGAACCATCCCTTAGAAAATGTCATAGGAAACCTTAACCAAAGAACCCTTAGATCACAAGCCCAAAACCAAAGTAACTTCTTTTGTTTTATATCAACTATAGAACCTAAGAACGTGAATGAAGCCTTAGGAGATGAAAGTTGGATAGTCGCCATGCAAGAAGAATTAAATCAATTCATTGCTAACGACGTTTGGGAGTTAGTTCCACAACCTAGGAATATGACAATCATAGGAACTAAGTGGGTGGCGATTGAGGAATCAAAAGACTTGACATCACTATCTCTTGATGAGCTCATTGGAAACCTCAAAGTCCATGAGATGATCATCAAGAAAGATTCTAAAATAGTCAAAGCTAAAGGAGAAAGGAGATCTCTAGCTTTAAAGGCTAAAAAGGAATCTAGTGATGAAGAGTGTTCGACTTCCGAAAGTGAAGATAAAGAGTACGCTATGACGGTAAGAGACTTTAAGAAGTTCTTCAAAAGAAGAGGTAGATTCGTGAGACAACCTCGGAACGACAAAAAGACCTTTCAAAGACGCCGAGACAACAAAAACGAAAGTAAAAGGAAGTGCTTTAGATGCGGAGATCTAAATTATCTTATTGGAGAATGTCCAAAGCCACCGAGAGACAAGAACCAAAGAGCATTTGTTGGAGGTTCTTGGAGCGATAGCGGTGAAGAAGATGATGAAAAAATCCAAGATGAGACATGTCTTGTAGATCAAGCACCAAATGAGGTATGTTCTGAATCCTCTTACTTTAGTGATGAAAACTCATCAATAGATGATTTCGCTTTAGATAATGAGTATGACAAACTATGCAAAATGAGTTTAAAGATAATTACTAAAAACAAAAGATTAAAAGCCACTAGAAATAGTCTAGAAAACGAGCTTAGAGAATAAAAAGCTAAATTTTCTACACTCGAGAAAAACAAGGGAGTTGATCTCGATTGTGTAAAATGTCATACACTTAAAATTGAGAATGAAAAACTAAAAGAAGAATCCACTAGATTAAATAGATTTGAAAAGACTACACATTGCTTAAATGAAATGCTAAGTAATCAAAAACCCTTCGGTGATAAAGTAGGATTAGGTTTTAATTCATTTGAAGCATCATCTTATGGAACTAAGGAAATAAAATTTGTGAAATCTCAAAAAAGGTAACCTCTGATGGAGGTCCCATAAATATGGGTGGCCGCCAAAGTGCTCAGGCGGCCCCCAAAAACAAATATGGGACCGCCACCAGCAACGCCTATATCTGAGAAAAGAATGCTTTTCAAAAATCTATTTTGGGTCCTAGACCAAAACACATAATTCTAAACAAGGTCAAATTTCCCGTTGCTAGTGACAATGAAGTCAAACAATTTTATAAACCATTGTCAAAACCCGAAGTTGGATTTTCAAAACCTAATTTTAGATCAAAAACTCCACCTCCTAGAAGAGTCAATAATAATTATCCTTGTGCCAAAATGCCGCAACCAAAAAGGAACATTGGTCGACAAAATCGACCTCATGGATTTCTCGTAACTTGGAACAACTTTCCACATCAAAGTTACATGTCATGGGAAATGTATTCTCCATTTCCTCATCCCAACCAATTGCATCAAATGCAAGGGATGTTTAACACTAACAACTTTGGACCCATGAGATATTGGGGACCAAATGTTTGAGTCATTGTACTATATAAATAGATATGCCTTGGAGTCGACTTGGAACCCGACGAATGGATTAAAGATAGCGGATGCTCTAAACATAATACTTCATCCGAAGTACTTTAAGCACTTTTAATTCGCGAAATGCAAATTAAAACGTCACTCCCGTTCGTAAATTTATGTCAAAAACTGAGTCTAAAACCCTCGACTTAGGGCGGCACCCATAAAGGCGGCCCCCCAATATATTTGGGACCGCCATGATATATGGGACCGCCATCAGCAGACCATGAATATGAACACTTAGTTAAAATTTTACAAAACATAAAACCAAACACACCCCTTCTTCACAGCAAGTGGCGAACACGCACAAAAACCACTCAAAACTAAAAATCACCCATCAAAACACAAATTGAAGATAAAATTAACACTTACAATCATTCATAACATCTTAAAGATCATCAATTGTAAGTCATTTCATCTATTTTCCTTCAATTTGAGTCTAGGGTTCATGATGAACACCAAAAATTAAAATTGGGGATTTTCTATTTTTCTTTCAATTTTATACAATTAGGACTACTAGGATACAATGTACAACTAATATGCTTCCCGTAGACATAGGATTTGCATACATTGGTGAGTTCATCGAAAAATTGATTTTTGAACAAAAACCCTAATTTTATTTTCAAATCACTCACGTTAGGAACACAATAAAATTGTTGTTATGCATTGTCAATACAACCTAAAAATGTTTTCAAACACATGCATAATAATCTCATAAACAAATTTCAAGATACCTAATTCATATGTATTTATCTGCAACTTTGACCCTATTCCTATTAGGTCCAGCCAATCTTTCCTTTCTAAACCAAACACTCCTTAGAATCTTTATTCTTCAACACCATGCCTTTCTCAAAATTCTTCTATATAAACATCATTGTTCTTCATCTAAATCACCACTCCTCTTATAAACTTCTCATCAAAGTATCAATGTCATCCTCTAGCAAATCTCCGCGTGATTACTCACGAAAATACAAAAAGGCCGTTCTTGAGCCTTAGAGACAAAGTCACAACCTTGCACCATCACCACCTTCTCCTCTACCATATAGGACTCCACCTACTTCTCCTATCACAACAAACTCTCTCTTATCTCCCTTACCTCCTCTTCCACCACTCAAAATCCACCTTCCTCGTCTCTCCTAATTGATGCCATGGTTGATGAAAATGATGATGAATCTTTTCATTCTAATTCTTTGTCTCCCTCTCAACATGTCTCTTCTTCATCAAATGTTCGGTCTAGAGTCCGTCAAAAATCCTCTCATGAAAGTCATGACTTGAACACCTTTCTATCCGAAACTATAACTCTTCAAACTCAACAATGAGATGCTCACCGAGACGGGTTAAGGTCAATTGGACAAGCTCTCAAGAATATGATAGGAGGAAAACGGAAATAAACATGTCGGCATAACTACTATCAAACTATTACTATAATTACCTTTCTTATCTAATACATTATGTCTTTTAATATATTAGGACTAGAATGATGAATGATGATTTTCGATTATTAGGATGATCTTCTAAATTTTTATCATCCTATTAATGCTTTACTTGCTAACAATTTGCGTTAATATTGCATGCTTATTTGCTAAATGAATTATGTGTTAGTTTAGAAACATATATTCTTGATAAAATTACTGCATCCTTAAATTGGGTAGATGCCAAAATCACTAAATTTAGGAAAAGGAAAAACTGGAAAATTTTCGTCCTTCCATAAAATGGACCCCATAAATATGTGGCGGCCCCCCTATATATTAGGGACTGCCTGGTCAATACGGGACCGCCATCAGGAGGGGAATGAAATTTTTCAAAATTGCATCATTTTCTACACCTTTGACCCTCCTCCTACCTATAGTCTTAAGCTGGCACTTCCTTTTCCAGCCAAACCATCTTTTGCATCTTTTTCTATCCAATCCATGTTTGCCATCTTTACCATTATTTAATCACCCTATTCTTACTATCATCTCCATCCTCTTCATCCATCCTCCTTCATCACCAATGTCTTGCTCAAACCACCATCCCAACTTCTCTAGAAAACCAATAATGTCGGTAAGATAAGTGTGGAACCGCAAAACATCCACCCAAAAACCATCATCTCCTTTCCAAAGTGAATCACCTCTACTTCCTCCACAAACTCATCATCAATCCATCTCACCACCTTCCTACAACCCTCTAAGAGATGAGATGATCAACTCACTTCAAAACATCTTAACCATTATTGATACATACAATAACCCTTCCAATGCCTACACTCAAGCACCACCTTCACCACCACCATAAAAAATCTATCCACCATCTCATGGTCAAGTTTACTTTCACTCTAGCTTTTGTCATTGTTGCCGATACTCTAGAAACCAATTCCACTCTTTGAGAAATGAAATCAACTTCATCCACTTTCTTCTTACTCGTCTCATACCTCAAACCCGAACTCCTCCAAACCGTGCTTCACTAACCTCACCATTCTCTCTTTAGCTAATTATTCTCACATGGTTAACCTACCTTAATAACCGAACGACCAACTTTTGATTATGGCATCTACTATAATTCAAGATTTAACTAGTTCATGCTTTATGTCTTAATTTATGTTTACCTTGTCTTGTATTGATCATACCTTTATGGTTTTGATCTATTATGTGATGAATGAAATTATCTTGCATAAATTGCTATGGCATTATGCTTTTGAGATATTTGTCTTGCACTTGTACTTCTAACTTTGTTTTGTAGCAAACAATTATCGTAAGATCGATCCCTTGGTGCCCCAAAACGAAGGGGAGCTCATATCAAAGGGGAGTCTTGATATCGTCAATTTCTTTCTCTTCTCAACAATTCGACGATCATTCTTTTTGAATTCGACAAAAATGAGGAGAAATGGAACAAAACTCATTAATAATTTGAAACCTTTAATTTTATTTAAAATGAGTTTATATTTTGTCATCATCAAAAAGGGAGAGATTGTTAATACAAATAATGTCTAAAAACATTATTTATATTTTTTCGACCTCTCATTGTTTTGATAATAACAAAATGTAAAAACGTTTATGATAAAAATAAACGTTCACAAATTATTAAGTGTGAAATTTCATTTCTAATATTAGTGATCACTTAAGGTATGGACAAACAAAATCATTAAGCATGATTAATGATCAAGAAAATATTTTTCTCTTAATCCTCACTTTTAATTCTACAAAAGTATTTTATTAAAAATACATTTACAAAATATTTTCTAATTAAAAAAAAGTTTTATTAAAAACTTAAAATTTGAATTTCAAATTTTTCTCCCAAAATGAAAGGTTCTATAACAGTTACAACATTTACCACAAAAAGATAAAAACATGAGCGGAGTGTATGAGCGGCCCCCTTATAGGCCTGGCGGCCCCCATATATTTCTGGGACTGTCGGGACCGCCCACAGATAACCATGGGATTTCCTGTCTATAAATACTGCTTCAATCCCAGCAGAAAAACATTC
>BQNB010191147.1:0-11723 GCA_026074375.1 Tanacetum coccineum | reverse complement strand
TTTGGAGCAGGTTGAGGAGGGTTTGCAGGATATTTATGATCATGTTATAGAGATACCTCTTCAGAGGATAGAGGACATTGAGATAGGACAGAGAGAGTTAGAGTCGAGGAGTTTGATTACTGGTGGAGAGAGAGCTAGCTTACTTGAGCAGGTTGCGTCCTTAGAGAGGAGCAACGCGAGACTTCGAGGCACCATGATGATGGAGAGAGCGAGAGCCGATAGGTTTCAGCGATGCGTAAGATTTATGGAGAGTGAGCTTAGGCAGATCTGTAAGTTCCGCTACTATGACAGGATGCAATTTAGGAGATTGGAGACATTCGATGTGATGCGTTTAGGTTTTCGTCCATGATGTTGTGTATGGACATTGGACTAATAATAGTTACAGTTGTTAGTAGTTTTAGCATAAATCAAGTTCCCCATTATGGATTGAATGTAACCGAATGATGCTTTTATATATGATATGAAAAGCTTGTTTTGATTCTCTCGCGTATTCATCTTTATTGTTATTTACTTGTTCTGGCAAAACTTGTTCTATTGTATTTTCATATATAAACCTTATTTACCATTTATAGTGGCTATATCTTGTATCGAATCTCACCGTGTGCTATGTCTTGTGCTGTAGAACATGACTATCACTCGTTCTGGTATGACCCCAAAGGCAATCGAAGAACTCGTTAACCGACGAGTGGAGGAAGCGTTAGCTGCTTATGAAGCGACCCGTGCTGCAAATGCTCTCGATGCTAAAAGTCAAAGCCAAAACGGCAGCGATGGCGATAATAGAAATGGTAGGAATGGAAATGGTAGAGATAGAAATGATGGAGATGGAAATGGTGGAAATGGAAATCCAAATGAGAATAATAGGGATGCTAGGCCTGTTGCTCGAGAGTGTACATACCAAGACTTCATGAAGTGTCAACCACTCAACTTTAAGGGAACAGAAGGAGTTGTCAGATTGATAAGGTGGTTTGAGAAGATAGAAACAGTGTTCCATAGCAGCAATTGTCCAAAGAAATACCAAGTCAAGTATGCTACTTGCACACTGTTAAATAGTGCACTAACTTGGTGGAACTCACATAAGAGGACTATTGGAGCTGAAGCTGCATTTGCCATGTCATAAAGAGAGCTCATGAAGCTAATGGCCGAAGTGTACCGCCCAAGAAATGAAATTTAAAAGATGGAATCTGAGTTGTGGAATTTAACCGTGAAGAACAATGATTTGGTTGCTTATACTCAGAGATTTAAAGAGTTGACTATGATGTGCACCAAGATGGTCCCCGAGGAGGAGGATCGGGTTGAGAAATTCATTGGAGGTCTCCCCGATAACATCCAAGGGAATATAATTGTTGCTGAACCTACAAAACTGCAAGATGATGTTCGAATTGCCAACAACTTAATGGACCAAAAGCTAAAGGGATATGCTATGAGAAATGCTAAAAACAAAAGAAGGTTGGAGGTCAATCAGAGAGACAACCGTGGATAGCAGCCACCATTTAAAAGGCCAAATGTTGGAGGTCAAAATGTGGCAAGAGCCTATACGGCTAGCAACAATGAGAGAAAACCGTATAATGGACCGTTTCCTCTCTGCAACAAGTGTAAGCTTCCACCAACGAGGGACAGTGTACAATAAAGTGTAAACCTAAATGATAAAGCTGGGCACATGACAAGAATATGCAGGGTTTGTAATTGCACAACTACTCAATGAAACTCCAGGGCCGAATCAGAGGGTTATTACGTGTTTTGAGTGTGAAGCACAAGGACATTAACGGAAGAATTACCCAAATCGAAGAACCAAAACCGGGGAACAAAGCAAGAGTTCCTGATGCAAGAGGCAAAGCCAAATTCCACGGAGGAGGTGACGCAAACCGGGTACCAACACTACACAGGGTACGTTCCGTTCTCAACGTCATCATGCTTATATGGTATTTTGATTCGGGTGCAGATAAGAAGTTTCATATCAGAACTTTTAGAACATTGCTAGAAATCATACCCTATTCCTTAGACCGTTAGTTTTACGCTGTACCGAACTAGTGACGAAAGAACTATCAGAAACCAACACTGTACTTAGAGGCAGTACATTGGATGTATAGGACATCCCATTTAATAAAGACCTGATGCCCATAAATTTGGGTAGTATTTCGACAGTTATCATGCCGGCAGTGAATTGGGTTAGCAAAGAAATCAATGCAGTGATTGTCTGTGACGAGAAGAGATAGTGAGTATTAACTTACAGGAAATGAAATTCTGATAGTTTCAAGGAGACAATAGTGACAAGGAGAAGAAAATCAACATGAGGCATTATAATACATAAGTGAAAAGGCCCAGAAGTATAGTGGAGTCAAGGGTTGTCAACACTCATTTCTGGCGCAGGTTACGGTGAAAGAAAACAAAGACAAGTCGAAGGAGAAGCGACTCGAAGACGAGCCAACTGTAACGTGACCTTTCGGAAACTTTCCTGAAGACTTGCCTGGATTACCTACCGATACAAAAAGTTTGAATTTTCCAAACGCGATTAGTCCAGGTTCTGCACTGTATCTCGAGCCCCGTTAGCTTTAGCACCCTTCGTGAAATGAAAGAATTGCACTACTCAACAATAAAGAAATTTTCTGACAAGGGATTCATAAGACCAAGTTCCTCACCCTGGGGAGCTCCAGTTTTGTTTGTCAAAAAGAAAGACGGCTCTTTTCGAATGTGTATCGACTACCGTGAACTTAACAAGCTTACTGTAAAGAATCGATACCCACTTCCGAGAATCGAGCGACATATTTGATCATTTACCAGTATCGAAGTGTGTACTCCCAGAACGACTTGAGTCTGGTTATCACCAATCTCAGAGTTTGGGACTCAGGATATTTCAATAGACGAATTTTAGACCCCTATGGTTCCACTAATAAAAATTGACGAGTTCCAATTGATGCCTATTCGGTGATTAACGCGTCGGCATATTCATGACTTGATGAACCGGTATGCAGACCGTACTTAGATTAAATTTGTGATCGTGGTTCATCGATGACATCTGGATCTACTCGAAGGCTGCGCGCAGAGGGTAAGAACAAGATGCACATCTTAGACTAATTTTGGAGTTGCTAAAGAAGGAGAATTTACGCCAATTTCCTCGAAAGTGCGACTTCTGGCGCGAAGGTATAATTTCTTAACACGTGACTGATAGTGAAGCATACACGTTGATACCCTTGCGAAAGATTGAGTCAATCAAGGATTGGGAATCACCCAAGACTCCAACATAAATTCGCCAAATTTCCTAGGTCTTTTGCGGTTAGCTACTGCCGATTTACGAAGGATCTCCAAGATTGCAGTGCCTATTACGAAGCTGACTCAGAAAAGTGTAAAGTTTAATTGGGGTGAAAAGGAGGAAACTGCTTTCCAATATTAGAAAGCAAAAGTTGTGTAGTGCACCAGTTTTGGCATTGCCCGAAGGAAGTGAAAACTTCATAGTATATTGTGATGCTTCTCACAAGGGATTAGGCGCAGTGTTGATGCAGAAGGAGAAAGTCATAGCTTATGCAATCCTGCCAAACTCAAAAACCATGAAGAACTACACTACACATATTTGGAAATTGGGAGGCGGTGATGATCGCTCTCAAGATGTGAGACCATTACCTTTAACGGTCCACGAAGTGCGTTTTTGTGTTCACTGATCATAAAGTTTGCAACAAACTCATAGATCAGAAAGAATTGAACAATGAGACAACGAGATGGATAGTAGCAATTAAGTGACTACGACTGTGAGTTACGTTATCACCCAGGAAAGACGAATGTGGTGGCTGATGCGTTGAGCCGAAAGAGTAGACCTAAGCCACTACGAGTTCGAGCCTTGGTTATGACAATTGGTTTAAACCTCCCTGTGCAAATCTTGAATGCCCAGGTTAAGGCAAGAAAGGAAGAGAATTATGGAACTAAAGATTTGTGTGGCATGATTAAGAATCTGGAGCCACGTGCAGACGGAAACGTTGTGTTTGAAGAATAGAGTTTGAATAACCATGTTTTGGTGCCTTGAGATCTTGATTATGCACGAGTCGCCATAAGTCAAAGATATTTCGATGCACCCTGAATTCAGACAAAATGTACCAAGATTTAAAGAAGCTATACTGGTGGCCTAACATGAAAGCAAAAATTGCCAGTACGTATGTTCATTTAAATCATGACTTATTCAACCGTTTAAAGCAGTAACACAAAAACCATTCGGTTGTTGGTATCAACCTATAATCCCTAGTATGGAAATGGGAGTAACATTACTATGTGATGTCTTACCAAGTATACCTAATGACGACGTCTGTCATGATACAATTTGTGGAAATCGTAGACCGACTCACAAAGTCTGCTCATTTCTTACCAATGAAGGAAACCGACTCAATAGAGAAGTTGACGAGACAATACTTAAAGGAAGTAGTCTCGATACATGGAGTACCAATTTTGATTATTTCTGATCGAGACAGTAAGTTTACGTCACATTTATGGTGAATCATGAACCGAAGGCCTAGTTACTAAATGGATATGAGTACGGCTTACCACCCACGAGAACATAATGTCAAAGTGAGGGCATCCAAACGTTAAAAACATCTACTGAGCCGTGTGTTATAGAAGACTTTCTAAAGTGATTGGAACAGACATCTACCATTGATAGAGTTCTCCTACAACAACAGCTATCATACGAGTATTAAAGCTGCACCTTTCGAGGTGTTGTATGGTCGCAAGTTCCGGTCACCTATCTGTTGGGCTGAGGTGGGGAGACGCTCAGCTTACTAGCCCAGAAATTTTTCGTGAATCAACATAGAAGATTATCCAAATCAAGCATCGTCTACAAGCTTTACGTGATCGACAAAGGAGCTACGCTGATAAGAGATGTAAGCCATTGGAGTTTTAAGTTGGGGATAAGGTTATGTTGAAAGTATCGCCCTGGAAAGGAGTGATACGTTTCGGCAAACGGGGAAAGCTGAACCCTCGTTATATTGGACCTTTTAAGATTCTCGCTAAAGTTGGAACGGTTGCATATCGACTTGAGTTACCGGAGAAACTAAGTCGTGTTCATAGTACTTTTCACGTCTCAAACCTTAAGAAGTGATTATCCGACGAACCACTCGCTATTCCGCTGGATGAAATTCACGTCGACGACAAGCTCAATTTCATTAAAGAATCGATTGAAATTATGGACCGCGAAGTTAAACGTTTAAAGCAAAGTCACATTCCAATCGTGAAGGTCCATTGGAATTCAAGAAGAGGTCCTGAGTATACTTGGGAGCGCGAAGACCAAATGCAGAAAAAGTACCCTCACCTTTTCGCTAACCCTGAATCCGCGTCTCTAACCAACGGCCGGAACTTGGGACCAAGCTCTATAACAGGGAAAGGATGTCAACACTTGTAATTTTTAGGTCACAAAATTTTAAACCTTCCGATATTATCTTTGACTTTTTCGTGTTACGTTTGAATCTTACAGTTTACCCGGGAAGTTAAACCGGTAAATCTGAAAAAACGGTCATCGGAACGCGTCCAACATCGTTATTAATAAATTTTAGGCCTTAATATGAAAATTTTAACCTTCTAATGTGTTTAGTTATTTTTAATCACTCTTGTAATATTAATTTTTATGGTTTTTATCTTTTAAAAATACAGGTTTTCGCGTTTTGACTAACAGAACCCCTGAAAACTCCAATCTTTTCGGTGTAAACTCGAGTTTTCATCCGTCAAGCATTGAATTTTAAAAATTTGTCACCTCCCTTGGTTGTCATATTGGACGCCTAAAACCACAAGAATGTCACCATGCATCCTAAATTAATAAAATAACATCTTATTTTGAAGGCCCCACCTATGTTGCATAGCTAGAGAGAAAGTGAAATAATGATAGGTCAACTCTCAACTTGCACAACCCACAGAATTAACATTTTCATGTGATCTCTTACATTGTATAAGAGGTTGACTTGCATCTTGACCAACTAAGTATCCATAAGATGAACCATGACTCAAAGTCTTGAGCCATTTGGCTCTTGTGGTGACTCTCGGCCGAAAACAAACCAGACACACACAACCTCGTGTTGTGTGTTGGTCACATGTGTGCACCTTTGAACCCTTAAAACCCTAATTTCATCCTATAAATACAAGGCCATACCAAGACTTAGGGTTATCATCTTATTTCAAAGCCAACAACAAAAATCTTTTCTCTCCCTCTCTTCTTGCTAACCCACGACACACACACCCTCTTTAGGGTTTTCATTTTCTTTGATTTTCTTCAAGATCCCAAATATTCTAAAGTCATTTCAAGGGTTTGCTAGGTAGATCCAAGTAATTGGTTGGTTGATTTTTCAGGGTATCTCAAGATATAAAATTAGTTTTCTAATTTATAAGTGGGTTTATATAGATCTAGAAATCTTGAGTATAATCTTGTGATTCTCTACGTGTTCTTCATTCTGTAAGTAATTCTGGTCAAAACTTGTTTCATTTCTTTATTCTTATGAAAATTGTTCAAGTTTAAGAGAACCATTGTTTGTTGTTAGCTTTTTAAAAAAAAAATTGATAAAAGTAACTGACAACTTTATAAAATGGAAGTATTATGTTTGTTGTTTTTATAAGTTATTGTGAGATGAATAGAAAAGTTTGTTGCAATCAATAGAAATGAAGTGTAGGTTATAATAAGTGAGGTTTGTGTTTGATGGTAGTGATACAGGAATTAGGTCTAGAATAGAGCACTATTGTGGCTTTTGATGGATTTTGGAGTATTTATTGAAAAGACATATTGCTGATCCGAAATTTATTTTTGAGGTTTTAGTGACCTAAAATGTCTTCATTAGGCGTAAACGTAATTTTGAAGAGCTTGTTTCGAATAGATAGGTTTTTCCATATCGCACTTTTAAAATCGTACTTGAAACGCCAAGTTAAGCCCAAATGAAACTTGAAACAATTTTCAGCAAACCCAATGAATAGGGTGCCGATGTGAATAAGAAAAGGGGTATTCAACACCTTTAGGAACATTTTTGTGACTTTCTAAACTCTAGCGAAAACATATAGTTAACACATATATTATAGATAGCATCATTTCGAAGACTCAAACGTATTTAAGAAAAGCGATAAAGTTACTAAAAATAGTAAGTTTGGTAAAACATTAGCGGATCGGACTTGGAAGTTTAGCGATTATGGATAGTTAGCGCATTTTGAAGATATAGAAACTTAACAAATAAAAGGATTGATTAACGTGTTGAAACTAAAAAAACATTTCCTAAAATAGAAACTAATAAATAGTAATTTTGGAAAAACCTCCAAGACTCAACGAAAAACTCTATAATTAGTATTTATCATACTTTATTAAACAAACTAACGCACATACACAAATGGATGTCTTTTCTTTTGAAAGCTGACGTACAAGTTTCAGTTATCTTCGTTTACCAAGATTCGTCGATTTATTAGGTCGCTGTAAAGACCTTTCGCTTTATTTTTTCCCTCGTTGATTATCGATTCACCACATTGATTAAGTGAGTTCATAGCCCTAAACGTTTTACCTAATTTCACATGCTTTAATACTTGATGTAAGAAAACATTTTTCTTTTAAAATTAACACAACAAGCCTAAATTTCCTTACAAACCACTATTGCCCAACTATCCTGAACCCATTATCACCTATGGCCAATTGGATTGGTTAAGTTATCACGAATGAATAAATAGAACTTTTGGACTAATTACCACTATCTTGTTTTGGTTCTAAATTAGGCTCTGCTAACAAACGGTATAAGTCATGTCGATTGTGCGTTGTGGTGGCCCCCCCCCCCCCCCCCCCCCCCCCCCCCCTCTTTTTTTTTGGACACCAGTTAAGGGAAGGAATACTATGTGGCATGATAATGATATGCCCTGTTTGGTATTAGCATCGTGTCATAAGCATAGCATAACAGTAAATACTTTATTTGATGTGTATCTGTATAGTAGTCCGCATGTGTTTATGAAATCTTGCGTCCACTCTTGTATTATCTTCAGTCCACCTTCCTCCCAACTATGAATACACCAACAGTATTTGAACGTTTTAAACATGTTTTCTTCAGGTGCTTAGCTTGGCTTGATTTCTGATGCTAAATGGAGTCTATGTGCTATTTAACTTCGCAATTTCAGACTATCTATATTCTACTCGTGTCATTGTCAACATAATATGCATTCCGCTACATTAACTCTCTTATGACTGTTGTAAAACTTAAATTTATTTTCTTTATGCAAAAAGTACAACTATTTTCAATGTCCATGATTAGTGTTTGTTCTTTAATACTTTATGTTTTGTGATTGTTATATACGTCACACCCTCAAACACGTAATTCTGTCGCAGGCCTTCTGGGATGTGACACTTTTCGTGCAACACACCTGCATCATTATTCGTAATCTAAAGGTAATTGATCTATTGACTGGATCTTAGGCAACAATCTATATACTCTGTCACTTGTGATATATGATAGCGTCCACCCAAAATGTCTCTAGTCAAGGCCCTGCAAAGACTAAGTCCAGGCTATGGCATCGACGTCTAATCTCATCTGAACTTTGGTGCAATTAACCATTAGTCTAACAAACGTGTCTGTTTGCAGCGAGTCTCCCTAATCTAAAGTTTGAAAAAGGACCATCCTGATTCTGCTTATACAATGGGGCAAAAGCAATAAGAAAACTCACAACTTATAATCTAAATACACCCAGCCAAGAAAAACTCTATCTCTCTCACATGGATCTTAATTGGCCCAATCGTGCTTCAAGTGTTAATAGGAAATAGTACAACCTCGTCATTGTTCGATGATTTACTGACGGTTTACAATAGGGTAAAGTGCTTAATGTCAAAGATGAAGCTCCATATTTCATAATTCAAGTTTTCTCAATATGATCCAAGTACGGCTTAAAAGTACATGTCCTGATGAATCATAAACAGATAAGTAACTGAATTGTGTTAATGCCAAAACTTAGCATGAATATTATGAGAAGGTTGTCATCTCTTACGAAACATATGTTGCTCTCTCCTCCACAGACAAATGGTGTCGTTTAAAAGACGTAAACGTACTCTAATCGAAGCTGCCCGCCACAAATGTTGATTTATGCAAAAGCTCCGTTATTCTTATGGGAAGAAGCAGTTGCTACTGCATGTTATACCCAAAATCGTTCCATCATACGTCTTCGTCACGGCAAAACACCATATGATCTTTTACATGACAAACTTCCTGACTTATCATTTTCCTATTATTTGGTGCACTTTGTTATCCAACAAACGATAGCGAGAACTTGGAAAGTTTCAACCAACATCAATCTGATAATTGTATTTCTGGCTATGCACCCACAAAGAAAGAATAAGAATTTAGCACTAACGTACCCGACGAATCATCGAAACAATTCATGTAGACTTTGATGACTGACATCCGCTTGCTTCTTAACATCAGCAGATTTAGGACCCCACATTCATGAAATGACTCCTGCAACAAATCAGTTCAGGACTCCGTGCCAAACCCTCCTCCTTCAACATCAATTATACCACCTTTAAGAACTAATTAGGATATTTTGTTTTTCAACTAACTGTATTGATGAATTTACTCACCCTTCATTAAATGTTATCACGCCAGCCCACCTGAAGTCCATTGCTACAAATTGCTGAAATAGTAGCTCCAGAACCCGTTGTATCAACCGATTCACCTTCCTCAACAACTGTTGACCAAGATACACCATCACCTAGTAACTCACAAACCACACCCGAAACTCAATCTCCTGTCATTTATAACGATGTTGAAGAAGAAAATCATGACTTAGATGTTGCACACATGAATAACGATCCATGCTTTGGCATTCCAATTCCAGAAAATAATTCTAAAGCATCTTCTTCTTCGGTCGTTATTCCCACCATTGTACACACTGCTGCTCCTAACTCAGAACACGTTACCAAATAGACCAAGGATCATCCTTTAGACAACATCATCGGTGAACTCGAAAGACCTGTTTCCACAAGACTCCAACTCTATGAACATAGCATATTTGTTACTATGCATAGCCTTCTCACATAGTTTGAACCAAAGAACTATAAAAGACGCATTAACTCAAAGCATGGTTGGATGAAGTAATGCATAGAGGAGCTAAATGAATTTGAACTGTCTTGAAGTCTGAGAAACTCGATTCCTCATCCACAAAAGTGATGGTTATAACATTAAAATGGATCTAACAAAGGGTGATAACCTTGATTAATTAGAGGAATTCAAAAGAACAAGGCTATTTGGTTGCTCGAAGTTTACCGTCAAGAGAAGAGGGAATTGATATATGAGAATCTTTTGCTCCAGTGGCTAGACTTGATGCTATTAGAATTTTCCTAGCATATGCTGCTCACATGAATATGATCGTTTACCAAACAGATGTTAAGACGGCATTCTTGAACAGCTTACTGCGCGAGGAAGTTTATGTCAGCGAACCGGACGGGTTTGTGGATCTAGACAATCCGAATCATGTGTACAAGCTTAAGAAGACTCTTTATGGGTTGAAACAAGCTCCTCACGCGTGGTATGATCTATTGCCAAAGTTACTACTCTCTCAAGAATTCTCTAAAGGAACCGTGGATCCCACATTGTTTATCAGAAGACAAAGAAAAGATATTCTCCTAGTACAAATCTATGTTGATGATATAATCTTTGCGTCTACTACACCTGAACTATGTGACCAATTTTCAAAAATAATGTGTTTAAAACTTAAGATGTCGATGATGGGCAAAATATCATTTTTTCTAGGACTACAGATTTCACAAAGTCCCAGAGGCATCTTTCTAAACCAGTCAAAATATGCTCTTGAATCTTTGAAAAATATGGTATGGAATCTAGTGACCTCGTGGATACTCCCATGGTGGAGAAATCCAAACTGGATGAAGATCCATAAGGGAAAGCCGTTGACCCTACACACTATCGTGGAATGGTTGGTACCCTTATGTATCTTACAGCCAGTAGACCAGACCTAACATTTATTGTATGCATGTGTGCCCGGTATCAGGCAAAGCCTACCGAAAAGCACTTACATGCTGTAAAAAGAATCTTTAAATACCTAAGAGGAACCATTAATAGGGGACTCTGGTATCCAAAGGATTCTTCTATTGCTTTAACAGCTTATGCAGACACTGATCATACGGGTTGCCAAGATACTAGATAAAGTACATCTGGAAGTATGCAATTATTGGGAGACAGACTTGTTAGCTGGTCATCAAAAAGGCAGAAAAGTGCTACGATATCCAGTACGAAAGCTGAATATACAGCCTTGTCTGGCTGTTGTGCTCAAGTCCTTTGGATGAGATCACAACTTACCGACTATGGCCTTGGATTTAATAAAATTCCAATGTACTGTGATAACAAAAGATCTATTGCCTGATGCTGCAACAATGTTCAACATTCTTGATCAAAACATATTGACATCAGATTCCACTTCATAAAAGAGCAAGTTGAGAACAGAGTAGTAGAGCTTTACTTTGTCAATACAGAGTATCAGCTAGCGGACATCTTCACTAAAGCCCTTGGCAGAGAAAGAATTGAATTTCTTATCAACAAGCTAGGAATGCGAAGTTTTACGCCAGAGACCCTGAAACAATTGGAAGATGAAGCTGAAGAATAGTGGTGGTACCTATTCGAATATCCTGTATATAATATGTATATATATTAAAAATCAGAAAAACCAAAAAGATTTTTTTTCTTCAGAAAACTTTTATAAAAACAAAATACAAAAATATAAAACCCTTAAAACAG
>BQNB010191145.1:0-11723 GCA_026074375.1 Tanacetum coccineum | reverse complement strand
GTGATCACAACGAGAAAATATACAACTACATGATAAATGACGCTGCGACGGCCTTGGGATTTTTGGCGACGGCGTTGGGATTACCGACCTAGGGTTCTCCTATAAATATAGCCTCATAACTTCGTTTTATCCAAGCCCCAAACCCTAAGTCCAATTCTAGGGTTTGGGTAGGTGTTTTTATAGCAACTTAGGAGGTCTAATTCAATCCATAAACATCTTGTAATGGTTTGATTCTCGTTTATATCTTAATTTATGTCTTCAATTCCTTTTGTTGATTATGATTTCTATTCTCTATTAAGTATGCTTGGTTAATTCATCTAGTGTTTGCTTAGATGTTATAATCCATGAGATTGATTGTGTATTTGTATTAGTTCATGATTATTGATGTTTATTATGCATGTTTGATCAAAGATCCATTCGTTTACATACTATAGTTGATTGATTGATTTGTAATAAACTAGTTTGCATGATTAGGCAACCTTAACGTGTGATCGGTTTATTCTTGGTCATTTAGCAACCTAAAGACCTCTAAGAGACATGACTTAGAAACCTAAGCATGGACAAGTTAATTGGCAATTTGTATGTGACTGTGTGTTAATTAGTCAAAAGAGCAACCTCTAGGGTAATTAGTGATACTTGGCAACCTAAGGTCACATAGGTCAAATTATGCATGATAGTGGAAATCTTAATGCTTGTATTCATGTTCGATTGAGCAACCTCATAGACATTGGCCATAGGTGTAGAAGGGAGAGGGGATGTGAACGCTTAACCAATCCGTATTAGTCATAAACCCCCATCAATAATTAATCTAACTAGTTAAGCACATATATATTCATGATTAGGGAGAATTTCATCTAAGTAACTACGCTTCTCTATATCATTGTTCCTAGCTTAGTTTAGTTATAATTAGGATTAGTTATTAGCTTAATCAAAACCTCCTTTTAAAACCCAAGATTAACTTGCTTTCAATTAAACCAACCTCACTATTCCCCTAGAGAACGATCAATCCCCCAGACTTACCTATACTATACTACAACGGTTAGGTTCACTGCCTAGGAGGATTGTAAAACTTTTGTGGTTTTGCAAAATTCCGCATCATACTCCACCATTGATCATTTTATATATTTCTCAAGATTCTCTAAGTCGCTTTTAAAATCTTCCAGATAATTTTCATGGTAATATTCTATGAAGCACTCAAATTGTTCTTCCGTTAACGACTCATATGTGATTTCATCCGCCATGGTGACGAATGGCATATTTATGAACAACTACACAAAGAAGAGATAGATTACGAGAAAGCTAATTGACATGAAATTAAATCTTACTTGATAGGAGTCTTGCGAGTAGACCTAAGCTAGATTGAATCTGAAACCTATGGTATTCCCCACGCAGCGGCACCAAAATCTGGATGGTAGTCGTAGAGACTTCTACATGAAGTTTTACAGCTCCCTAGGCAGAGTACCTAATCGTTGTAGTGTAGTATAGGCAAGACTCGGGGGTTGTTATCATTCTTTAGGGGAATAGCACTATGAAGGCCAGATCAAATGTTCATTAAGGTCTAAGAGTTAAAGGAAGGTTATTTTTGTATTTTTATGTTTTATGAAAGCAAGTAAAATCTCAGGTTTGAAAGGGTTTTGATTTAGCTAATGACTACTCTAATTGTAATGAAATAAACTACAAAACAATTATACAACTAAGCGTATTCACCTAGGATGCACTACTCCTTGCTAGCTATCCAATTCTACCTATTGCTTTGTCATACTTGAGATGTAATGTGTAAGTATTTCCTACTTCATGAACGAATTACACGAACCCGCTGTCTATGTAATATTCCGTTAGGGCAATGCACAAGTAAGGTAGTATAAAGACTATTACAAGGCCCCTAAGAGTACATTACACACATTAAAATAATTAAGAGGGATCAACCATATTAGGGGTAAGGTAGTATGAAAATTGTTACTGATGATATCCTTTCTACATACTAACATTTCCTTAGACGTCTATGCCAATTTAATATCTTATGGCTAGTTTTCTAGAGCCTAACGCCCACATCCATCAACAAGAAGCAATAGAAAACAAGAATTATAAACTATAATCAATTATACTCATTGAATCTGTGACAAACAACAAGATCTAATCAACTAATGAAAAGTTTCATGCATACCCAAATAAATACTAGATGAGTTAGCCAAGCATACTCAAACAATAGAAATCATAATCAACAAAAGGAATTAAAGACATGAATTAAGATATAAATGATAATCAAACCATTACAAGATGTTTATAGATTGAATTAGGTCTTCTAAGTTGCTGGTAAAATGCCTGCCCAAACCCTAGAATCGGACTTATGCTTAGGGGCTTATTAAAAACGAAGTTATGGGGCTATATTTATAGGAAAAACCTAGGTCAGAAATCCCAAAGCCGTCGGAGAAAATCCTGACGCCCTCACGTTGTCATCTTTCTCTAGGTTGTAGATTTTCTTGCTGCGATCGCGTGGGCTATTGAATTGTTAGAATCCGAGTTCGTATGAAGGAGTTATGATAAAAACAATATCTGATACTTCACACGCAAGTGGAATAGTCTTCTTTATCTCATGACGCCAAATCTTCTAGGGGTTCTTTAGGTCGGCTACATTCTGACGTTGTCATCAAATCTCTGACGCCGTCGCTTTATAAATCGTGACGCCGTCGCTTGGATCCTGCGATGCCGTCTCTATGCTCTGTATGCACAATTCTTAAAGACAAATGGTGTAGAGTCGTAGTCTTGTCTGTTTCTTCTCCAAATGAGGCCAAGTCACGTGTATTTCTTCCAAATGCCATCCAAGTGCTAAAAACCTAAAAACAAACGATTAAGCACATAATCTGGGCATATTTGCATGATTTAGGAGGTTAAATGACCCTGAAATAGTGTATAAAATGACACATCATCAATACCTGATACGGCGTATTCATCCCTTTGATACGGCGTATCTACTTTTTAAAATTTATACAGCGTATTCGACATCAAACATCAATACGGCGTATTCGTTCTACTAAATATGACGTATCTATTGTCTGATACAACAACAGATTTAATTTTTCATATTCCGCTCTCTTTTTTAGTTTTATGTATTCTCTTCCTTTCGAACCTATCCTACTAACACATAACCCTTGTTTTCAGGTAGTGCATAACTAGGAGTTCAAACAAAGAGCTCGTTGAACCTTACGACGAACTTGAGCAAGCGTGATAACATCAAATATTTAATACTCTTTGGTGGTATACCCCCTAAAATACCTATAAATGTTTCACTAACACTCGAAAACTAGATATTTTCTGTTATTTTGTAGTTTTTAGGTGAAATGCAAGAAAGTGACAAGAAACAAGGGAAAAAGGATTTAAAGTGTAAATTCTGAAGAATGTTACAGCGTAACACTCAAAAATGGTTACGCCGTAACATAAATTAAGCAAGTACAAAGATCAAGGCAGAATTTACGGCGTAACACCATATATAGTTACGCAGTAATCCTATATTTGGAAGGAAATTTCATCAAAGTTATAGTTACGGCGTAACACCTTATCCAGTTACGCCGTAACCATGAAGATCTACAAATATGGAATAAAGATCACGTACATATGGAAGTTATATGAAGGTTACGGCGTAACACCATATCTGGTTACGCTGTAACAGCTGCTTAATTATGGAATGCCGTGTAAGTTGGTTACATCATAACACCATTATTGGTTACTCCGTAACAGGTTCAATATCTATAAATAGAGGCCTCATTCAAGCTATTCCGATGTCACTTCCTCCACAGCCAATTGGAGAGGCAACAAAGGCTTCCAACCTTCAAAGAATTCCACTTGGAGTCCAAGGGAGATCACACTTTACTTACTTTTTTGTATTTAATCGTTCAAAATACGAATACTGTAAGAATTATGAGTTTTCAATATATGATTTCTTCTATCTCTTACTGTGTTACCATCACCATGAGCGGCTAAGCACTTAAAGTGCTGGCCTAGTTATGTAATTACTTTTGTTATGATTGTTTCCTGTTAAATTATGGTTTCGTTAGATATTCCTTGACTATCGTGTAACCCTAGGTTTTGGTAGTACGGGTGGTTTGGACCTAGCTTGCCCCATTAATAGATTATCTTGTCATGAAGGGATCCAATGGGTACTAGGGAGGATCACTAACTCCTTACTTGGTGTAGGAACTAACTAGTCACCGCACTTATCACTCAATACTTAAAAAGCACAAGAACTCTTTCAAAGGGGGTTAATAATCTTAATAGGTTATTAGATATGTTTTGGGAATAGTTGAGATTAATCACTGCAACATGGATAACCTACCTCCCAGATAATTCGGGACTGATTCGGAATCGCAGGGAGTATAGGATAGACTGTATATGTACATTCAAGTCTATCGACCTTAGAAACCAGTAATGAAACCATAGTTTGACATTGCACAGGAAATTGTCTTCATAACAATAGTAATGAAGTAATTAGGTTAGCATATTTTCTCTCTTGATATATCCTATCCTTTTAATTTCAGTTATTTATTTTATTGTTTTTCTATTTTTTTCAATTAAAATCAAAAACCATTTTCAAAATGTGACATTTTAAATTAAAACTAAATACACCTTAGCTCTTAGGACGACCTCGGATTTACCATTCTATACTACCCACGACCGGGTTCTCTGCCTATTAGTGCGTTGTTAGGTAGATCAAGTTTTATAACTTTAATACTTGATAAAAATATATTTTAAAAGAAAATATGCATCAAGTTTTTGGCACCGCTACCGAGGAGCTAAGAATCATTAGTTTTAACATGAGTAATACAGAACAACCAGAGTTAACTATTAACGAATACCTAACTAAGGTAAGAGACGATAGCGGACCGGGAATTGTCAAACCTTTATTTGAAGAAAATATTAAATTCGAATTCTGGGGTCAATGCATTGACGAATTAAAGAACAATGTGTTCCTTGGAAACGATGACGAAAACCCCCTCGAACATATCTCGAATATCACATCTATTGTCAATCTCTTCCAATCTCATGGAGTATTAAGCGACTAGGTAATGCTCATGGCATTCCCTTTTACGTTAAAAGGAAAAGCCAAACTGTGGATAAACTAGTTGTCAGCAGGATCCATTTCAACATGGGACCTCCTGAAAAATGCTTTTCTAAGCAGATACCACCTGCTTTCCCAAATTATCAGATAAACCAAAGCTATCAAAAAATTTGGTCAAGAATGCAACGAACCCTTACATCTTGCATGGGAACGGTTCAACGATCTGCTTTATAACTGTCCAGAGCATAAAATCAATGAGCACAAACAACTACAAAATTTCTACCAAGGGCTAGACCCCAAAACTAGAAAGAAGGCAGATTTCATAGGACCTATCCCAAGAATGACACCAGCCGCTGGAATTAAGGCCATCAACAAATTGTCAAAACACTCTCTCTAATGGTATAAAGAAGAGGAATACAAGGAAAATGATTTTGACAAAGTGCTTATATACATCAACGATCTCGAACACAACATTAGTATTCTTAACGAAGAAGTATGAATGGTGCAACACCAGTACAGAACTCCAAATGATGAAAGGGATTCTCTTCTAGAAGAAACCATAAGCTCCTTCATTAAAGAAGCTCAATGGATGCAAAAGAAGAGCTAAAATTTTATTTGGAGAATTAAAAGGAATTACGATAGAACATTTAAAAATCAGGCTTTTGCTATTAAAACTATTGAAAAAAACCTTGGCCAAATTGCTGAATCAATACACGAGAGAGGGGTTGGTACCCTTCTAAGCTTTACTAAAACAAATCTAAGAGGATTAGCTCACATCATTACCACACGCAGTGGGCTAAACTACCAACCTCCCAAAAACCCTGCTTAAAGATAGCGATAGCCTACATAACATTACCATCGAACAAATCCCTACCACTGAGAAAATAACTCTTGAACAAATACATAACAGTACACAAAAAACTAATCCACCTATCCCTTTCCCCAGTCGACTAAAAAGGAGAAGGAAAATGAACAGTTCCAAAAATTCCTAAGGAACCTCCAGCAGATTCACATCAACATCCCCTTTATAGAAGCCCTAGAACAAATACCAAAATACGCCAAGTTTATGAAGGATATTCTTTCAAAAAAGGGAAAGGAAAGCGAAGCATCTAAAATTATATTAAATAAACAATGCTCCGCAATCGTTCTAAAAAAGTCCCTCAGAAAGAAAAGGACCCACGAGGTTTTACTATACCATGTGTAATAGGACAAAGTGGAATTACTAAGGCCTTGGCTGATTTAGGGGCTAGCATAAGCCTAATGCCATACTCGATGTTTCTATGACTTAACCTAGGGGATCTTAAACCCACACGAATGTGTATTGAACTTCCAAATAAAACCACTCAGTTTACAAAAGGGATTGCGGAAAACGTCATGGTAAAAATCAATGAATTCATTTTCCTAGTCGACTTTGTAATACTTTATATGGAAGAGGATTATAGAATTCCTATTATTCTAGGAAGATTATTTTTGGCCATAACACATGCCATGATTGATGTTTTTAATAAAAAGATATCCTTCAAAGTAGGGGATGAAATCATCACCTTTGATTTAGAAAAATCTATGAGATTTCCCCCATCTAATGAAGACACCTGCCATGCTGCGGACATAATTAACCTTTTTGTCGTTAACAATATTAAAGAAATTCTTCCTCAAGACCACAATAATTCAATTGAACCCATTCTTTACCAGCTACCTGAAATTCATAAAGATGATGATAACCTGGCTCTCTTCGCTGCAAATTCTATTGACGTTGAAAAAACTACTCCAAAACTCAAAGAACTCCCCTCCCACTTAGAATATGCTTTTCTGGACAACAACCGTGAATTACCTGTCATCATCTCTTCGTTATTATCTAACCAAGAAAAAAGGTTACTATTAGAAGTCCTTACCAAACATAAAAAAGCACTGTCATGAAAAATCTATGATATTAAAGGAATCAGTCCTTCTTTCTGTACTCACAAGATTTTGATGGAAGAAAATTCCAAACCCACTGTACAACCTCAACGTAGATTAAATCCTAAAGTCCAAGACATCGTAAAAACCAAAATTTTAAAACTTCTTGACGCAGGACTAATTTATGCCATTTTAGATAGTCCTTGGGTAAGCCCTATTCATGTGGTTCCTAAGAAGGGAGGAACAATTGTGATTGCCAACAAAGATAACGAACTTGTTCCAACTTTGTTAGCCTTAAAATATGTTGACTTTCACGAAATTACATTAGTTCATTAATAGTCAAACATACAGGGACTATATTAGACTATTTATGATAGTTTATGTGACAACTGTGATTTGAGCAGGTTAGTTTATACTTTAGAAATGGCTAAGTGTCCATTTTGTATGTTTCTTGTGTGCTATGTGTTCATTATGTAGGTTGAAGTGGTTTACGTATGCGCATGATGTCATTTTAGAGGTAAATGATTATCTTATTTTGCGTGCATATGAGTTTGGTGTTAAGTATTCCATTTGTTCACGTGTGGTGATAATGGAAATAAAAAACGTGTTGCATGCATTGCTACGTCAATTCTTGGTTTTTAAGAGTTAAGCGTTTATGAGAAGTGTAAGTTATTAGAAAGGAAGCGTGTGAGTGAAATATAGAAGTTTGTAGCAAACTTTTGAAAAATAGAAAGTGGTTTGGTGAAATTAAAGTTATATTTAGAAAGTTTAGTAAGTAGCGTTTAAGTAAAAAGGTTTAGTCAAACTAGCTTAGATTTTTATAAAAAATTAAGGTAATGAAGTAAATTAGTTAATTAATAAATTAAAAAAAGAAAAAATAATATAAAAATATAATTATAGGGGGTGGCCGATCGGTTTTGTTGGGTTTTAGGGGTTTAAGAGTCAAATTGTAAATAGGATAAGAATACATTAAGATAAGTATTAACAAAACCTAGCTCATAATTTTCTTCCTCCCCTCCCCTTGTGCTGTCGAACTCAGCCCTAAAACCCTAAGAAGAATCGATTTTCATTTCTAGATCCAAGAGTCAATCAATAGTGTTATTTAGGTGCTAATCATCAAGGTAAGTGTGTTCATCCTAGTTTAAATAATGCATGCATGTAACACTTATGATGGTGGATTCTAGGGTTTCATAAAATACAAAATATTAATGATATTTAATGATGCTAGAGTGATTAGGGCTTGATTAGGGTCATGTTCATGCAATTGGTTAGGTTAGATTTGCGTTAAAACTTGATTTAGGGTTGAGCAAAATTTTGGGTCATGTTCAACGACTGATATCTAAATGATAAAAACGTGTATTGACATGATTCTTGAGTCTATGAATAAGCCAAAAGAGTCTACTTTCCAGAAAATCCAACCTCAAAGGTTTTTAAGGTAGGAAAGTCATTCAAATGTTAGTTACACTAAAATTTTTCAAATCAGTAAATACAAGTCAGATTTAGGTCATGTTTGGGAAGGTGAAACCCTAACTTAAAAGTGGAATTAAGCTTAGATATTTTACAGTAGTTAAGTTCCATATGTCTATTGATAATCCCGTAAAAATTAGCCTCTGAAAGAATGTCTAAGTATGGTAGTTAGAGTGATATGTTTTGGTGTGCAATCAGATCCAAATTAGGACAGTTTTGAAATTTGATTTTATTTGAGTTAGTTACACATGTAAGTAATACTTGGGAATCACAAGGTAGTTAATATACTCATAAATGAATATGGGTGATTTTTGGTATAAATTATGAAGGTCATTAAGTAAGGGTTTTGAGTACGTAAAGAGACACTAAAATTCTGCTATTCTGATTTAATTATAAGTAGCTAGTGTAACGTGTTAATGAGATGGTTAAGGTTGGGCATGGTGTCGGGGTGACCTGTTGGGAATTGAAGGCTTCTGAAGTTACTACTGTTAGTTTTGGAAGTTAATACTGCTGGTTCAAGATTGTGCTGCTGTTGACGTTTAAAGAAAATAGTCTAAGTTATTAGTACTGCTAGCTACAATAATTAGTGCTGCCAGTACATTGTTAGTACTACTAGTATAGTTAGTACTGTTAGTTAATACTTAGTGCTGTTAGTGTTGTATAGTTAGTACTGCTATTATGATATGCATGAGTTATATTAGGAATAGATATGCATTATCATTATACGCTTTTTATAAGCCCATCAGGGTTTCCTTGGTGTATAAAAGGAACCCTAAGGCATAGATCTAGATATCAGTCTTTCATAGTTTTTCATAGCTTCAAGGTTGTAAACCCTAACACTGTAAAAGAGTGTTCGTATTAATATATTGAAGCTTATTGTTTTGGTTATATTTCTGTGTGTTAAACATTCATTACTGTTATTCTTCTTAGTGGTATAAACTAAATTCCACATAGTTTATATCATACACTCAAAGTTTCAATCTTAGTACCTTTGGATTTATCCAATGATACTAAACCTTACATCAAGCTAAGGAGTTCAAAATCTGTTCATTCGAATCAACAAATGGTATTAGAGCTTGTTGTGCAGCTTTGAATAAGAAGAAACCAACAACACATACAAGATCTAATTCTCAGTGATAACATGGAGGCAGGAACTACTTCTACAACTCTGACTGCAAAACTCCCTATCCTCAACCCAGGGGATTATGATCTCTGGTTAATGAGGATAGAACAATACTTTCTCATGACTGATTACTCCCTCTGGGAAGTAATTAAAAATGGTAACAAAGTGCCGAAGAGAACTATTGGAGAAACTAAGCAGGAATATGAACCTACTACTGTAGAAGAAAAGCTGGGCAGTCGGAATGAGATGAAAGCTAGAGGAACTCTATTGATGTCACTCCCAAATAAAGATCAACTGAAGTTCCATTCATATAAAGATGCAAAATTGCTCATGGAAGCCATTGAGAAGAGATATGGAGGAAACAAGGAATCTAAGAAAGTTCAAAGAACTCTACTCAAGTAACAATATAAGAACTTTACCGGATTAAGTTTAGAGACATAGATCAAACTTTTGATAGGTTGCAAAAACTTATTAGTCAGTTGGAGATTGAAGGCGAAGTTATTACACAAGAGGACATGAACTTAAAACTGTTGAGAAGTCTTCCATCTTAATGGAAGACTCATGCTTTAATCTGGAGGAACAAACAAGAAATAGAGACCATCAGTTTGGATGACTTATACAACAACTTGAAGATATATGAACCTAAAATCCCAGGATTATCAATTACAAGTCAAAATCCACAAAATGTGGCTTTTGTATCCTCCAACAGCACTAACAGCAATAGCAGCACAAATGAAGCAGATAACACTGCTTATGGAGTTAGTGTTGCTCATACTCAAAGTAATCCTACATTTGGAGATAAGCTTAGTGATGCTACGATCTGTGCTTTCCTAGCTAGTCAACCCAATTCTCCTCAACTTGCATAAGAGGATTTAGAACAAATTGATCATGATGATCTAGAAGAAATGAATTTACAATAGGAGATGGTCATGCTGACAATTAGAGCTAGGAGATTCATCAAGAGGACATGCAGGAAGCTCGATGTAAATGGTCAAAGATTTGGATTTGACAGGACTAAAGTGGAGTGCTATAATTGTCATAAAAATTGTCACTTTACAGGAGAATGTAGAGCTCCTAGAAATCAGGAAAGCAGAGGAAGATAGATTAATAGAAGAACTGTGATAGTGGAAACTCCCACTGAAAATGCCATGCTTGCTCAAGATGGAATTGGAGGGTATGACTGGAGCTACCAAGCTGAGGAAGAGTATCCTACAAACTTTGCATTGATGGCACATACATCTTTAGGAAGTTCTTCCAGTTCAGATTTTGAGATAGATTCTTGTTCTAAATCATGTGTAAAAGCTTATGCTACTCTCAAAGAACAATATGATAGTTTGTCTTCAGATTACAAAAAGTCTCAATTTAATTTAGTATCTTATAAAGCAGGTTTAGAATCAGTAGAAGCTAGACTAGCTCACTATAAGAAAAATGAGGTTGTGTTTGAAAAAAGCATTAATGTTTTAAACCTTGAAGTTAAACTAAGAGATGATGCTTTAGTTGAAAACAAAAAGAAATTAGAAAAAGCAGAAAAAGATAAAGATGATGTGACACCCCGAGAATTTCCGTTCAATAAATTAGCCGTTTCCGTTTAGTAACTTGAATTTTCGAGGTTTCGTTTAATATTTATGTGTAACCGGGAAGTATTCACACTCATATCTGAGAATCGTCTCCGAGAGCAAACCGGGATGCCTAACGGTGTAGTATTTTGGCAATAACTGTGTTTTTACATTTTATTGCAATATATAAAATTTCATAATTTTCGGTGATACCGTTATTCGTTTAGTTACTTGCGTAAATCGTGGTTTACTTATAACATGAGCTTTTGCATGCAAGACTTGGAAATTAAATCAAATGGGAAGCACTAGCCAAATAAAATGAATAAAATTCACTTTGGTCCCCTCCCCGTGCATGCATACTTCCAAACCAACATCACATGCACCCTTGGTGAACAAGTTTGAATTCAAATCAAATAAAAACAAGCCCTAATCACATGTTTTGTGCCAACTTGAATTTGATTGGAGGATCAAATTCGTCCCCCTCCCCCTCTTTGTCTCTTGTCCATGAAACACACACACACTTTTATTGTGTGAAGTAAACTTGTGTTATATAAATTTTTTTGATCCCAGTATTTCATGGTTGACTTTCAAGGGTTTTTCAAGATTATAAAATTAGGGTTTCTAATTT
>BQNB010191144.1:0-11723 GCA_026074375.1 Tanacetum coccineum | reverse complement strand
GATTGATTAAAGGTTGTTTAAGCACGAAATTGTTAGCATTAATTGGTGGAACAATAATAGCATCTTCATACCCCTCGATGGGTGATTGTAACATTTGGGCCATCGTTCGATTATCGGCCATTGCAACAATGTTTTGATTGACAATTGGTTCTTCTAAATCAAAATTTTCAACAACAACCGGAGGAGTTTGTTGTTGACGACGTCTTCAAGATTGCGAACGAGTGCGCATAAAAAAGAAAAACTAAAAATCAAAAAACAAAACTTTACACTAATTTTTTTCTTCTTTTTTTTTCTTTTTTTTCTTTTTTTAATTAACAATGAATTTTAACGGTTACACGGAAGAGACTTAAACCAAATAATCAACTACTTCACGGTAGCTCTCAAAAATTGCTTTTCAAGGTGAGCCGTACTTCGTAGAGACACAAATGGCAAGTGTTAAATCTTTAGTTCGATTTGGGAACCAACAAGTTCACCGGAATTGATTATGATAATACCTCCGTTGAGAGTATTATATTTTGGTATTTTTACCAATTGGTGACTTTTATTTCTTAATTAAAAAGGAAGATTTTTTTTATATTTTTGATTTTTCTATTTTTTTTATCTTTTACTTATACTAAAAAGAAAAGGAAAATATTTTTTTACTTTTTTATATTTTATGATTTTTTTGGATTTTTGAATTATAAAACAAGAATGAAACTTTCGAGGGTGAAAGGATCTTCAAACCAAATAAACTAAAAACGAAGGAATCTTAAACACTAGTCCCCGGCAGCGGCGCCAAAAACTTGATAGCAGTTTTATATACCCAAAATATATATATAAAATAAAATACTTCAAAGAGCAATCCCCTAAGGAAAATTCACTCTTAAAAATATATATAATATAATATATAATACGTATATTTAATCGGATAAATACACGACTAGTGAAATTGAAACCTCGTTTAAACTTAGATTCTGATTTGAATAAGAAAATAGATGATTTTGATATCTATAACTACTAAATAAGAAATAACAATTAAAATTGAACAATTAAAGGCAATTTAAACAATCAAACAAATACGGAAAACAAATAAAACGCGACAATTAAGCAAATAGACTAAAATTAAACCCTAAAATTGCAAACTAAGTTTCTAATCCTAAGATAGGACAAAAGAAAATTTTAGGAAAAAGAAAAACATTTTTTTGATTATTCTTGAATTTATTATGAATTAAAAACTAATTAAATCTTAGAAAATAGCAAATTAAGTACTAAAAATTTTGAAAAATGATTTTTAAACTTAGAAAAGTCTAAAAAAACATAAAAACTTAGAAAACTATTTTTAACTATTTTTAAAATTAAAATCCATTAAAAGATATGATTTTTCTAAAATTTAAACTAATTAAAAACTATAAAAATAATAAAACTATTAAAAATAAAGTCCTAAAAATTTTATAAAAAAATTACACTAAATAAAGAAAATATGCAGAAATTTTCTAAAAATAAAAGCCCTAATTTTTTTCTTTTTATAAAAGTTTAATTAAACTTAATTAAAACTAAACCCTAATTATTAATAAAAATAATAAATTTAACTAAAACTTAACAAAAGACTTAACTAAAGACTAATTATGCAAATACTAGAGGGACTAACGGAGCAAAGATACTAACTGATGAAGAACTAACTGAGAAACAATTAAAAACTAAAATTTACAAAACTAGTCCCTGAGGACCTAACCCGACTTCAAATTAAATCCAAATAAGCCTTAAAATAAGTTGAGAACAAAAAGTGCTTTTTAGGAAAAACTCAAAAGAGAGAAGTTGTAGAACAGCTTGAGGAGAACAACTTTAATGAAAAGACTTATATCTAAAAGCCACAAATAAGCTCAATAAGAGCTTATTTATCAGCTGACCTCAGAAAGTGGGACTTAACCCTTGGTTTTAGAAAATAAGCTATAACAAACTCAAAATTAGTTCAAAATGTAAAAGGAAAGAAGTTCTAATGAGCTTATGATATGCTTATTCTATAAATGAAAAGAAATAAATGCTTAAACTACTTTTAAGCTACTGAAATTGATCATGAACTAAGCAAACTCAGAAAATAAGGCATTTAGCACAAAAATCAATTAAGCTAAAATTCTTAAAAAGCTATACTAGACTAATAGCTTAAAGGAACTTATAGAACTACTTTTAAACTAACTGTTTAAGCAATAAAAACAAGAAACTTAAGCTAATTCTAACAATTTTAAGAAACTACTAATTTACCTACTATTTTTGGTGCTTTTGGCTTTTTGGTGAATTTGACAGCAACATTAACCTAGGTAAACAAGCTGGAAAATGAAATTTAAGTCCTAATCTATATTAAGCTATTCCTAGACTATAAAATACTAAAAGATAAGCTACTAAATCCTAAAGTTGATGGCTTAAATTGGGGCTTAAACATCAGCAGTACTAACTTTTGTTAGTACTGCTGGTGCAATTGGCAGTACCCAAAGACAAAGAGTGCAGGCTATCCTAGTGACTTCCATTACCTTAAACACACTCAAATTGTGTGTATAAACACAATGCAAGCAAAATCCAAGCCTTAAGGGCTTTGGATCAAAATCTCACAAGCAATAGCATAGGAATAATGTACCCTGGTGCTGAGAGAATCATTATAAACCATAATAACTTTAAAAACACAAACTAACTTATGAAATCCTTTTAAAACTTATTAAATTTGAAAAACTCAGCTGACCAAAATGATTTACTCAAGTTTGATTGACTTTTTGTGGTCAAATGAGCTTAAACCAAACACCCCTTTCAGAAATAAGGTTCTTAAGAAAAGCTTTCAAAATTAAATCTATTAATAAGAACTTGATGGCCAGATGATTTTAAGCTTAAAACTAACTTACTTAACCTAATTTAACAGCTAAATAAGCATTCATTTAAGATCTAAGCTAGTTTAATTATTTTTAGATTTTTTAGGTTTTATGACAAGCAATAAACAAAACTATGATTTAATCTAAGAAAAGTACTAACAGATTAATAGTACTAATTATTAAGCAAAATTAAGAGATGAAAAGCACAAATAAGCAGATTAAATAAGCAAATAAGCAATAATAGACTAATGAAGCAAAATTACTACTTATTTAAAGCAAGAAGTTAAAAATGAACTTACAAATTCCCCTAGCTAAACAAGAGGTCCAATTATGGCAGCTAGGGTAATAAATCCATGGGAGTTCATCCTTTGTTAACTCCCCTTCCAAAGCTTATATTCAAATATAGTAAAGGTAATTAACAGTTTAAATGCATTTAAGTAAGTTTAAATCCAAATTGAGCTCATTCATGAGCTTAGAGACTCATGAGAGCTAATGAGCTTATTAAAAGCTTATTGAGGTTTTATGAGTAAAAGTGAGAAAATTTTAGAAATGAAATTAGAGCTTATGATAATTTAAAACTAACTTTTATTAATAAAAACTGAATTACATTACTCTTAAAAGGAAATTACAACTGATTAAAAATGAAATTAAGCTAAAAATAGAATTAAGCTAAAAACTAACTAGGTGAAAAAATTCTCTCTCCTGTGTGTGAACTGTTGAGGGCTATTTATAGCTGAACAAAGAACCTTCTAGCCTCTTGCCTTCATCAGTTATCCACCTTTGATCTTACTTTCATTTTTGCTCTTTGTTTTTGGCCATTGGATCACTAAGTAACCTCGCACGGATTGCCAATGTGGCAATCCGTTTGAGGCTCACTTGTGCTTCTTTACTGAATGATTTAGTACAAAAACCCACATATACTTGTGCTTCTTCCATTGATGACATGTTCTTCCTTTTGAGTGAGCTAATGAGGACTTGTGATATGACTAATCTCTCCCTTCTATCTTGCTTAGGAGCTCAAGAATTGACCATTTTGTCCTTTGATTTTGTAAAGCCCCTTGTTTTACCCTGGCTCGTGAGATGTTAGTGACGATGAATAGTAAAAAAAACTTCGCGCCTATTTTTTTTTTGACAGTTAAAAACGTTATAGCTTTGGGATATTACACAAATGGTCCTTGTCTTTCTTTTCCCTTTTTCTAGTTATAAACAATTTTTGGAAATTGCAAAACTAGCCCTTATGGTTTATTAAAGGTGAAATGGGCTAGGCTAAGTGGGCTTTTAAATGGGCTTTTGGGCCAAATGGATCCGGGTGAGGAATTTTAGGGAATTTAAGGCTCAATAAGAGGGGAGGGGTCATTTTTGGACATTTATGAACTTGAGGGACTGGAATTGGATTGTTGTGAGGTTTTGTCTTGTAGTGGTTGATTTCTGTTGACCATTGTTGACTGGATTTGACTGAGGACTTGACTTTTCTGGCTTTGCTTTCGGCTTTTGATCACTCTTTTATACTCTTCTGATTCTCGTGTCCGTGCTTGCCCGTTTTTGACTGTTTTCTTGTGATTTTTGATATATCCGTACCTGCACACACAAAACACAAATACAAGCATATTTTTGCCATTTTTGTTCTGTTTTGGATTTAATTGGGTTATTTTAGGTACAAACGGATATGTGCATTCTACAGTTATCAAAAGCCATCTATCAACATTTCTAGCTATTTCCCAGTTTATTTTCTAGGTTTATAAAAAGTTGTTTTTTTTAAAGTTTGTTATTTTTGCATGTTTTATAAGTTTTTTTTAGAAAAAAAAATGAAAGAGTAAAAAAAAATGTTTTTCAAAAAGGGAGGCATGGGGGTCGAACCCATGCCTCCCCCTTATATACACAAAGCCTCACACACACCACACACAACCAACTGTCCTAGGGTCTTTTTCGTTTACTAGTTCACCCTACTTTATTTTTATACTCATTTTGTACTTTTAAGCCTTCAGCCCTTTAACTGCTTATTAACAACTTATTTTTAAGCTGTTTTTCAAATCTTTCATTTTTCTTGCATTCTACATGGCTTAAGCTATTTTCCAGCATTTTTCCAGATTTTTCCCATTAAGTTTACTATTTTTAATCTATATTTCTTTTTAAAACTGTTTTTAATTCATAAAAAATTAAATAAAAATCAAAAAATATAATTCTTTTTTTCAAATTTTTTTTATCATGTAGGACCTAGGAAAAATAAATTTGCATTCGTAGGGTTATTTTTGCAAAATTTTGTTTTTTAAAGAACGGATTTGAATCTAGTTCTCGTTTTCGCGTTTTAAGTTTAATTGCTTTTAATTTTATGCTCCCGTAGACTTAGGATTTCATTTGCCTTTTTATTCTTTCCCGTAGTTTTAGGTTTAAATTCCCGTGCCTATTTATGTTTTCCCATAGATTTTAAGGTTACCTTAGTTTAAATTGCATTAATTTCTCGTAGTTTTAGAAAAACCAATCAAATCTTTGATTATTCAAGCATCTAAAAGTCAAACCAATAACGCAATCATCAATTTCACGCCTCGTTGGGGATAAACGACCCGGGAATATCATATACTACTTCCGGTTTCATTGATTTTCTTGATAATTATCCTTATTATATATTTATAAGTATTATATATTTATTTATATATTTTAAAGGGTTAATTAGTCACGAATCACGTACTTCCCGGTTTTACTACAATTGATTTTGATTGATATTTTTGATTCTTATTATATATTATATTATATATTTAATATAGTAAAGGGTTGAATTTACCAGAATCAATTTTTGACGCCGCTGCCGGGGAGGTGTGTTGTGACAATATCGTTACGGTTTGACGATTAGTGACTTGAAGACCCTTCCTCGTGAAGTTCTCAATTTCGTTTGTGAATATTTTCTTTTATTTATAAAAATACAAAAATACAAAAATATTTTTCATTTTTCTTTTATTAGTATAATTATAAGACAAAAACAAGAAAAATCAAAAATATAAAAACATTATCCTTAATAAATAAAAATCATCATCAATATAATGCTTTCAATTGAAGCATTATCATAATAAGTTCCCAATCAAAAGATTTAAAACTTGCCTTTGTGTCACTTGTGAAATACGGCTCACCTTTAAGAGATTAACAAACTATAAGAGGGGTATAAGGAGGGTTGTTCCGAGGAACTACGACCCGAAAGGAAAAGGTTTTTAATAGCTTCGCGCTTTCCTGCTCCTCCGCTCCTTTGTGCGTTTTTCTTTTAAAGAGCTACCGTGAAGCAAGTTGATTATCGGTTTAAGTTATTCGAATCTCATTTTGTCCTTTAATAAAATATGTTGTTTAAAAAACTCGAAAAACCAAAAATAATCTCCTTTAACCTCTTTGCCATTTAATTCTTCTTCTTATCCCTCTTTATTGTTTAATTCTCATGGAGTCTTATTTCCGATATGAGTGTGTGGGGTGTGGACAACCGACGGATAACCCTTATTGTTATTCATGCACGTGCCAACGGTGCGGTTGTCATTTTATTGATGGAATTTGTCCAAATTGTACTTATGGAGATGGAAATCCAATCGATTTCTCAACTCCGTACTCTTTTACGATTCTTAAAATTATTTCCGACCAACCACACACTATGAAGATGAACAATCTTGTGTGATTTTTACAGAACGATTCTCGTTATGGCATTATTGTAAAAACCGCAAGTTTCAAAAACCCGGAACCGTATGCTACATATCAACACTATGAATGTTCCCACACACCTTACAGTTTTCAACAACAAAGTCTTTGTTGTGAAAATTGCGGGGGTCCTCATGCGACTTTTAAATGTCAACCGATGAATCAAAATTTTCACGATTCCAATTCTTTCGGTTTTGACCAAATTCAACCCCCGCAATTTCCCGTCATTCATCAACCTCGTCAAGAAACAAGTGTGGAAATGTTGCATGCCCGTGAAGACCTAATGGAATTAATACAAAACTTTTTAAAAAAGTTTAATCGTATTTCTTTTCAGAAAACACCAAAGGTTTTAATGCAAGCTTGGGATAAATTTCTTGAAATTAAGCATGCTCAATCCGAGGACGTGCAAGAATTGCTCAACAAACTTATTGATGATGTGCGAAACATAAACGAAGAGTTAGCAGAATATACCAATACTCCAAGTTGGAATTTGCCTAACTCATCTTACGATGATGACGATGACGAGGAAAGTTCAATCCCTTTGAAAGATATCATTATGTCTGGACTTTCTCCATGTGTTGCAATCACACCCGATTCACCAAAAATGGACTCTCTTATAATGGTGGACAAGCATCTCGACACAATTCTGAAAACGGAATCGGACGAATTCATAAAGTCTAGTGTTGAGAACCTTGTCCCTACCCCAAGTGAGTCCAAGGATGCTTCCAACGGTGAGTGTGATTTGCCCGTTTGTGATGATTTTCCAAAGAGTCATCTTGTTACTTTCTCTAACCCTCTCTTTGATATCGATGACGATTGTACCTCAAGTGATGATGAGTCATTTTCCGAGGAGGACGTTCCAATGGAGAATTTTAAAATTTTCTCTAATCCTCTCTTTGATCTTGATGAAGAAATCATTGCTACCGAGGTGAATCTAATTCAAAATGAGTTGTTAGAAAGTATCACTTCAATTCCCCCGGGAATTGATTCTTTGATGCCGAATCCAATCTTATAGAATCTCTGCTTAATCGAAATACTTCGATTGATTCTTCTTCTAAGATTGATTCTCTTCTTGATGATTCGGAGGGTGAAATTCATCCAGTTGAGAGGTTGCTTTATGATAACTCATCTCCTCGCCCTCCGGAAGATTCTAATTATGATGTTTCTGATGCTATAACCAAATCTTTCTCTCTATCTCCTATCCCCATTGAGGATAGTGACTCTCTCAGGGAAGAGATCGATATATTTCCCGGTCCAGATGACTCAATACCACCGGGTATTGAGAGTGATGATTTCGACTCCGAAGATGACGATAATTCTACTTTCCTTCCTGAGTTCGAATCATTACATGTTGATTATCCCAATTCAGGAGATTCAACCATTGATGTGGTGGAAGACATCCCTATGGATGTGCCTAATATTTTGCCCACCCATCCTGCCCTTCTTATGGATTTTGACTTTATTCATCTCATAATGACTCGTATCCGTTCTTGATGTTTCTTCCCCTTCCAGAGATAGAAACAAGATTTACGATCTAAAGATATGCATTGAAGTCGAATCTACGAGATTTCTTGCTCCTCTTTCCCCCATGATTAATACTTTACTTCCATTTTCATCCGAAAACGAAGATAAAGTTTTCACTTACGGTGTTCTTGCTTCTAAAGAGAAATCTCCTACTTTTTCATCACATCGGGGCTTTAAAGCTTTCAAGCTTTTTCATCATAGAAGCCCGATGTTGATTCATGAAAAGAACACTCCTAATTTGGGTGTTCGTCATCCCCATTTTTATCCTCCTTGACAAGCTCAAGTATGGGGGGATCGGGTCAAGCTAAGTGACCTAAAACAAGCGCTTCGTGGGTGGCAACCCACGGTTATCCTAATATTATCATAGTAGTAGTATGCTAGTTTAGTAGTAATGAATAAATGTTTTGTTGTTGTGAGAGGGCTCGCCTCTTTCCTTTTCCGTGTTTTGTGTTTTGTGGTTTATTGTCCAGGATTTCCCGGATTTTTGAAGCCTCTCGTGCTCGCGGTTTTGTCCTTCGTTCACTCGAGCTTCATATCATTAGCTTCATTTTGGGAATTCGATATCCAAATCTTATCGACTAACGTTTATCTTTAAGCATTTGATTGTTCCTGCAGTCGTTGTTTTCACGTAATCCCGTTTTACCACCAAAATACCAAAAAAATGAAAAAATTTAAAAAAATTTCAAAAATAAAATAAGTGTTTTGTCACTATTTTGACTTTCCTGCTAGGTAGAATAAAAATAAATTTTGACTCAATCGAGCGTGTTGAGCTCTAGCTTGTTCCTTAACATTTAGACTAAGCGTTCGCAGAAATTCGCGACGATCGAAAAATGATAGATTTAAGTATGAGTTAGACGCTAAGCAAGGATTATTTGGAAATCTTAAGAGCTCATGAATGTAAATTGTGGCATTTTCTCCCATAAGCTCCTAAACGGACTAATATTACGTGCTATTTTGGAAATTAAACTTAAATCAACAATTTTTGAGATGTAGTCGATAGCAATAATTTTAGTCTTAGTTCAAATTTATACTTCAATTTTTTCCAAAAAGAAGTCTTCTCTATATATTGTGAAATAAAGTAAAATGAAAAAAATGATGAAAAATGAAAGAAGAATGATGAGTAATAATTATAAACTGTGGGCTGATAAAAGTTTGCTGCATCTTGCCGGCTCACAACCGATGTTACAGCCTTCTAAAGAAAGCCCATAGTAAGAATAATAATCCGAGACTGATAAAAGTTTGCTGCATCTTGCCGGCTCACAACCGATGTTGCAGCCTTCTAAAAGGTCGAGGGTTACGATTGCATCAATGTTATGTTTAATGTTAAGTGTGATTTAATAAATATAGGGAAAATCTCTTTTTCTTAAATTTAAATATGCTTTTGAACTAAGACTATTTCATTTTAAATAAGCTATGTATAAAATATATGTGATTTAATAAATATAGGGAAAATCTCTTTTTCTTAAATTTAAATATGCTTTTGAACTAAGACTATTTCATTTTAAGTTGTGGTTTTTCTAAATAAGCTATGTATAAACGGGAAACCTAAGAGTTTTTGAAACCGAAGGTCCGTGAGTCCCGATACTAGTCTCTGTGGGGTGTCAAAAGCCTGGTCACTTAGCCGCAAGGTTAGGATGTGCCGAGACGAAAGTCGCTACATGGGATGATCTCGCCTTCAAACTCATTATTCTCGGGTGGAACGTGAAGCATAGAAATTTTGCAAAACGTTGATCCATGGTTGAAATTCGAAATGGCACATTCACCTAAGATATAATAATTGTCGGGAGTGAAAAGTTCACAAGTTACAAATATGAGTAGTGTTAGCATCTTAACTTATATTTAACGGTGATTTCGTTTTAAGCTTGGTTTGGAATAAGTGAAAAGTCGGGAACGATGAATTTATCCTTTTTGGGGCATTTTAGGATTGAAATGCGTCTTGTTCTATGATCCCTAAAAGTTATAAAATAACGAAAGTCAAATATGTTAGATACAAAAAATGAAAAAAAGGGGGAAAAATACAAAAATATGTGTAGGAATAAGTGTATATATTTAAAAATGGTAAAAACGGGGCTTTTCAAAGCTATTGATTCTTTAATTCCCCTTGATGAACACTTAGCTACTTTTTGAGGTAATTAGTCGAGGGGGATTGAGATTCTTAGTTTTCTTAAGTGTTTACTTGTAGCATTGCGTGAGGACACGACAATATCTTAGTATGGGGGATTTTGGTATGTGCTTAATTACACATAACATTTGTCCATTAAAACGAGCTAAAATGACTAAAAACGTACAAAAATACATCGTATTTGTATGTTTTGCATTTGTACTGTGCAGGTAACGAGAAAAGGACAAAAACGAAGCAAAAACGACAAAACCGAGCACGAGAACGGAAAGAGCGGGAATGAAAAGTCAAATCAAAGCAAAAGTCAAAAAGTCAAAGTCAACAAAAGTCAACCCCGAGAAGTCAAAGCCGAAGCCGAAAATGAAGAAATCTTAAATGGGCCCACCTGTACCCATCTAATGGGCCGGGTCAACCCATTAAGATATTACATGAAGACTTGTACAAGAAAAAGGCCTAATACCTCTTTTATACATACCCGGCCCAACAAAGCCCAAAAGCCTAAATCGTTAAGTCTGTTAACACCAAAAGGACTAACCATGCAATAACTCTTATCACTATGAGGGACCATTTCTGCCAATCCATTAAACCCTTATCACACTACAAGGACGATTCATGAAATACTAATATACATCTTGAGGGGCTTGTTTTGCCAAACCACCAAACCTATACTCTGCTTATCACCAAAACAGAGATAAATCAAAAGTGTGTGTTTTGGCGCCAAAGTACTATTTCAGTGTCTTCCACCTCTGCTCCACTCTGCAACTACATAACAAAACCATCACCATCCCTTCATAACCCCACATTGCATAGGACATTGGCCATGTTGGCAATCCTATGAACCGTCATTAGTTAAAGGATAATGACAAGAATCAAAGGTTGAGATCAAACCCTTTGGAGGAAACTTAAGATGAATGGCCAAGATGAGACTTGAACTCTCCTCACACAACAAGCACACTTTTGTTTTCCCTCACAAAAGAAACACAAACGTGTGAAGACAAAGAAGACCAAGACTTAAGACTTTAGCTATATATAGGACACATTGTAAGCCTTGAAGGCATCTAGTTAAAAAAGAATTATCAACTTATTTTTAGTGTAATAGTTAGCTTATTTTTTAAATCTTGTAACCCTTTTTTAAGAATTAATGAAATTTCAATTTTAGCTTAAAAACTGTTATTCTTAATATTGTGTTCAAAAGTCACTAAAAGTCTTCCACAAGCTCTTATAAGCTCTTATTTAAGCATTTTTATTAAACTATTTTGACTTAAATACAAAGTACTTAAGAAAATTTCAAAAATCTTAAAAATAAAAAAATGATGAAGACCTCTAAAGCATGGTGTATTTTAGATGGCCATGGGTTAGAACCTCATGGGAGGTGTTAGGAAAGTGATTTGGGTCTAAGAATCATTCATACAAAAGCTTGGACTTTTGTAAGTTTCCATTTATCAAAATTTTATCTTATTTACTGTTACTTGCTTATTTGTGCTTATTGCTTGCTTAAATCTGCTTATATATGCTTATTAATGATGTTTTATGCTTATTTTGCCTTGGTTGTAGTTTAAAAGTTATTTGTGCAAACT
>BQNB010191142.1:0-11723 GCA_026074375.1 Tanacetum coccineum | reverse complement strand
ATCACTGCCAACCATACCTTCAACTGTCATCTTTTTATAAAAACAATATACAAAAGCTCGGACCACACCACAGAGATAAAACAAACCAAACGAAATCAAGAAAGACACAAAAGATTCATTTTAACTTTGCTGAAAACAAAGTGACAAACAAATACTCGTATATATAGGAAGTAAGAAAAGTCTTTATATAAAAAATTATAGAGAGAGAAAATGGACGATCATAGGAACTTTGCCAGAACATATAAGGCTGGTGGGAGTGTGCGTGAGGGTGTGTATGTGAGACCCCACCTCACTCGTTAGAACCAAAAGCACAAACACTACTCACGGGTGAGTGACAAAAAAAAAGGTTTACTTTGGTGACGACCTCACCTAGCGTGAGAGTGTAAAAGTTATGGACCCTCTTTTTTTTCTTTTATTTATTTGATATGTGAGTGTGTGCGATGTATTTAGTGGGGTATATTTTGTTTAGAATATGTATTTTAATGAAAGGTGATATATAGTGACTAAAACACTTAAATGGTGATGTATGGTGAGAGGAGAGAGAAAGTTGAGGTGACGCTGAGGTGGAGCTGATGTGGACGGTGAGGCTTTGTGACCACTACTTCTAGCCTAATATAATGACTTTCAATACTATATATTAATACAAGGAATCAATCTATACATTTTATTAAAATGGAGTTTTGCATGACATTAGGTTTTGCTACTTTTGCATACGTGTCATTTAATTAGAATGTTTACTTTCAAGTTGCTTATGTCCTGATCCAAGTGACAAATTTTCTAAAAAAAAATTAAATGTATTGTATTTTTTATTTCATAATTCATGTGATTTTTCAAAGTAAATGTATAGATACAGATTCATTAAAAGCCACAATTCTTCAGCTGAGGCTCACTTTTTCTTTTTTTGCTCTTCATTCAAGAATTCAAACTCAAAGATCCATCAAAGAAAAATACACGCGCCTCGTCCATCTTCGACAAGGATGCACACACACAACACTCTAACGCACAGAACACACACAGACACACCACGAGACGCGAACACACTCAAGCCACTTCTCGAAGACTTATACGTGGTATCAGCACACACACCCTATTTAAGGCGCGCATCTGAGCCTGACCAGCGCATAAGAAGACACCTCTCTACTATAAAAAGCCGTCACTGTAGTGTGCTAAGAGACACACATTCACAGCGCTTCTATCGTCACTCTACTAATACATTACCTCCATTAGTACAAACATTGTAGACTTCTCGTGGTTCAATTCATCTAGATTGTGGCAGACTTGGTTCTTCATGTTATTTCTTTCTGTGACACCCAACTTGTTTGTGGAATCTCTCCGCGCGCCATACGATAACTATATCTACACCTCAAAATAATTAAATCTCGTAGTTTATTAATTTAATTAAGTATCCATGTAACCATATCTAACTAACACCTGACTGAAAAACTCAAAATAATTAAAGTAGTTTATTTGTTTCAGTAACCTATTATGCTTATTTTTTTTAAATCATTCATTGAAGTATTTTGATATGAGTTTTTTTTTGTTTGTCAATTTTAGGAACACGAGGAACTGTTTAGACTTGGTCTTGGAACAGGTACTCCTTTGCTAACTCTTTTGCTTACAACTCATTTGATTCAACATACATTATACATGTCATGTGTATTGTTGTTATTAGGTTATTAGTTAGCTTTCTTAAGTTTTTGTGTCCATATTATTTCACCTATTTGAAATTCATGTTCGGTCACTTTGTTTCGAATTTGCAAGTTCTTTCACCTATTTGAAAATTAAAGGTTGGGTCTTTAACACACAAGTTGAGAATCCTTACTAATTAAGATAAACCTTTAGCCATTTAACTTGAAATTTGGATGTTAAATTATTCATTTTGTACTACTATTAAGGCGGCATATGCTATGAGGCATCATTAAATAATTAATTACGCAGTTTTGACATTGGTATGTATGAAGCCATTCTTTTGGAGTGGGTAACTTCAAGAAAAACTATTTAAAAAGCTTCTCTTTCATTTTCTATCTTGATTTTCCTTATAATCATGAGCATGTTTTTAAAAATTATTTATGGGTCCTAAAACAATGTCAGCATAAGTAATTATTAAATGTTAAAACAATGTTGCCAATGGTCCAACTAAGTAAGACTGCTATAAAAATGTGCTTTTTTCATAGTCATTGGTTTATAACTTGAGAATATGCAATCCGAGTAGTTTAAAATGTCAGGATAGACTTATCAAAGTTGAAGCATTAATATGTTCCATATTAATTTCTGAATTATGGTACCCTGTTACATATCTTAAAACATGAGCCACTCCATGATATTTATATTGCACGCTGGATTTGAAATTTTAAAATCAAGTCTAACCTTTGTTCACATTGTCGCTAAAGTCAAGTCTTCTTGAAATGACCGACTTTGCTAAGCTTATATGAGTTTAGGCTGATTAGAATATGTTCTTTTGCGGGTTACAAGAAAATATTTACTTTGTTTGAACTTTGAAGGTGCCAATTAGAATACATATAGGTGGAATTTTTGTTTGTTTCATGTAATTCTATAATCAAACTACTTTCGGTATGTGTTTATGTGTGTGATGTAACCTTGGATTTTACTGATTAAAATATGTTCTTTTGCAGGTTACCTGAAAATATTTACTTGGTTTGAACTTTGAAGGTGCCAATTTGAAGGTTACGAGAAAATATTTACTTGGTTTGAACAGGTACTCTTTCTCTTAAAATTCATTTGATTTAACAGACCTTATACCTGTCATGTGTATTGTTGTTATTCGGTTATTAGTTAGTTTTGTTAAGTAGTGTAAGTGATGAATTAGTGATTGCATGTTTTACTTAATCAATTAAATCAATTTGACTTAGTAGTGTTGTGGGATGAGATTGCTTTTTTTTTTGTCTATCTTCTGTTCTAGCGGTGTTTGCTTTTTTATCTATCTCAGCATAAGCATCCATTTCCAATTCGACACATGATTGTTCTTTACTATATTTACTATCTCAAGTATTTGTATCGTCTCAGCATAAGCATCCATTTCCAGTTAGACACATGATCGTTCTTTACTATATTTACTATCTTAAGTATTTGAAGTTCTAGCTATGGGCGAGGTTAGTTTTGGCTGTTATTTACCATTCACATCTTCACTACGTTTCAAAGTCGTTGAGGTAATTAGTCTTATGAACGATTCTTTTTTTATTAATGTTTAGATGTTCATTCCTTTTTTTCTGTTAGAAAATATGATTTCACATATGTATCCTTATTTTGTTTTCAGCTAATCGACATTGGTTGAGAAGATCACTAGATTTGAAAAAAGAGGTATTTTGAATGCTTTATTTTCTGCAAGTGAATTCTTTTACTTGAGACCCCTTAATTGGTTCGTTTTTTATACCAACATAAACCAAACATGATCTCTAATTTCTAAAAAAAAAAACAACATTTTGTATAGTGTATGCTTGAAACTGCTACATGTGTTTTTTTAATAGAAATGCGTATAACAGATTGTTGGTTATATAAAATTGGCTGTTAATATAACATTTTGTATAGTGTATGCTTGAAAATGCTACAAGTGTTTCGTCTGCATATGGGTACTTTTTTTCTCCAAGTTTACATAGTTCAGTTTGGTAACGAGAGTTTTTTTAAAGTCTGCTATATGATAGTTTTGTTGGAATGTCCATCGTAAATAATATATGTCCGAATTATTTATTCGAACCTAAGGGGACGCACACGTTAATACGTAAACAATGTTTAATCATGTTTTTAGTAAACGAATAAATAAATATATTTAGTTAAATGTTTTAATAAGTTAAACATTACGGACTAGATATGCCAAAACGGACAAAAGGAAAGCGAGGTTTGCCCCCGTTTCCCTTTGGTCGGGGACCGAACCCACAACCCAAGAAGGGTTTGGGCTTGCTTTGCTTGTTTCTCCAAGGAGTTGTGCGCTATATAAGGAGGACTGTGAGGTTCATTATTGTTGGATATAATTGTGTTGGTGAACATCCCTAAAACCTCTCCCCTCTCACCCATCCTTGTGTTCACGACCGAAAGAAAAGAATGGGTGGTGGTAAAAAAAAGGAGCCAACACCCCCAAAGGTTTGGTTTTCTCCCTTCCAGCTATCGGCCAAAAAACAAACCAACCTTTAAGGTGTGTTTGTTCGATCGTGTATCACCACAAGGTGGTTTTGCTCACGTGTTGATTTGATTCAAGTGTCGTGGTGTTCGTTTGCCAAAACACTACTACTGTCGTGCCGTTCATGCTTGATGGTCTGGAATTCGTTCATTAACTGCTGGAACATGTCGTTAACCTTTGTGAATTGATCGTGCGTCACGACTGCTCTGATACCACTAATGTGGTCCGATCAATCAGATTCAATAGCCAGAATTTAAGAAGGAAGCAGAGGGAAATTAAGGAAGAGGATTTGGGACAAATATTCTGAATACCCATTAATAATCCAAAAGGAATACATATATAAAGGAAACCACTACATGGAAGAGATCATGGATCACCACTCCTTTATTTTAGGAACCACTCCTTGACACCAAGCTAAACATACTGACTAACATAATTGAAAATAACATAAGGTTTTGTGACATTGACTTCGGTACACATCACGTATATAGAAGACGGTGTTAACGGTTACCTTTAAACGGTGTATCGTTTCGTGCTAAAAGGTAATCATCTTCTATCCTTGTTAATTAATGTGTTCTACATGTGTTTTTTAATTCCGCTGCGTACTCGTGTTAATTAATTGTTAATTAGGTCATAAAACCCAACAAGTTTGAGATACAGTGTTTGCTGCAACTATTTCTGTGGTGGTAGTTAGTTTCGTCCAGTTAACCAGTGTGTTAAGAGGATCTACAATGCAAGTGTCTGCACATTGATGTTATGACAGTGTTTGCTTCAAATATTTCAGTGACGTAATGCATATTTTGTTTTTTAGGAATTAGGATAGGATATACAAACAACTCTGTCAATGTAGCTTTGAAGTTGCTGGTGCACATATTTTTTATAGTGATGTCAAATCTTTGTTTTCAATCGTTAATCCAGAAAATAAATCATCTTTGCATATAGGGAAAAATTGGAATGTGTATAGTAATATGTGTTTTAGATTTTACAGGGTAAAAGCTGTTGGGCATATTTTGAATCAACTATTTTGGGAATATTTTTACTACATTTAAAGGATTCTTTTATATTGATGTCACAGATCTACTCGAAGATGAACTATCCGGTCATTGGGTAGCATTCGTATATATGTCAATTAGTGATTAATTATATAGGAAATAATTTCTTTCAAGTTATATGTTGTATGTTGGAAGGAAGAAAGGATCTAATCTGGAGTCTTCACAAGTTTTAACATAAAGGGAACTTGAAAATGAGTATTTGTTTGTTATTGTGTAAAACGTTAAGTATTATTTATTTTACAACTGTGGTTGGTGCTTATGGGCAAGACAATATGGTCGCTTGTATATTATTGATCAAACTGTGCTTAGATGTTGTATCAAGTTAGTTTCTTTCGTTCTCTTTAAATGTCGAGAAGTTATTTGAAAGTCAATACCATTTCTATAAGAGTTCCAATTCATCGTTTAAGATGATGTCTTAAATGCCACTTAAGATGATTCTTACTAACATTTCGTGTAGGTTTTAGTAATATACCCTCATATGAGTGAACTTGGTGTATATCAATATTTTGAAAACCGGGTCTCTAATCGTCCCGGTCGAGTCACTGGGTCACCGGTTCGACCACCAGGTCAACCCGGTCTTCCACAACAATAAAAAAATATATGTGCATTGATTAGAAAAAAAAGTATATGTATAGATCATGAAATATTACATATAAAATGTAAAAATAAAATTGCGTCGCAGATATATACAATTAACATGTTTTATTTGTAAAAAAACACGAAAAAATCGAAAGTAGATCGAGTCTCGTGAACCGGGTTGATTTGGGTCCCTCCAAACCCGGCGGGTCTAACCGAGTTTTAAAAATGTGAAACCCGGTTTAATTTGATCTGTTTTTTCGACCGGGACCGGTTGAACCGGCCGAGTCGAACCGAGTTTCAAAACGGTATACAATCAATCAAATTATAAAGTAGGTTCACATAATGTCTTTTGGTTTCAAGAGAAAAGTGCTTATCATGAGCTATAAGTTACTGGTAATTTTTCTTTTGACTTTTATGTTTTGATTATAAGGTGGTCACTGGTTACATCTTTAGTTAAGTTTCGTTACTCTTTACTAGAGGTTGGTAAATGGTAAGTGCAAACATTAAAGTTGACTTAACTTATTTTCTTATTCTACCCGTGTTGAACACGGGTTATGAACAACAGTTTGTACATGTCTCAAAAAAATATTATTTTTGTATACTTTAGGGTGATAAATTAAAATCTCATTTTGTTTTTTATACTCTCTTTTTATGTAAAAACTATATAATGGTACCTAAAGTTTTAGACTAATAATACTCCATTATTTATTCAATCTCAGCCATCGTTATACTTGATTGAGTAATACTTTTAATGTGGTCCCATTGTTTAATTTAATCATGTGTAACTAGAAATAATGGGAAGAGTTAATTGCATAAATGGTTCCTGTGGTCTGTCGGGTTTAACGAAAAAGGTCCCTAAACTTTTTTTTTTCCGGATCCTGTCCCCAACGTTTTCACCCGTATCGGGTTTAGTCCCTTGACCAACATTTTCGTCAGTTGACCGTTAACTTTATGGATATTTTTGTCTTTTCAAATATATTTACATTAAAACCTATATAACTTTAAAAATATAGTCCCTGTGGTTTATGTGATATCACATATTTAGTCCTTCATTTTTAAAATTTTTTTTTCAACTTTCTAATTAATGTGTGTTAATTTTTTTTTTAAATTTATTTAAGAATATTTAAAATTTTCGGTAAAAAAATTTTTTGAAATGTTTTAAAAAAAAATTTCTCGAAATGTTTTAAAAAAAATTCTCGAAATGTTTTAAATTTATGTAAAAAAATTCGAATTTTTTTAAACTATCGTAAGAATTATTTTATCCATTTTCGGTAAAAAAATTTTTTGAAAGTTTTTTTTCAAAAAAAAAATTCGAATTTTTTTTTAAAAAAATTTCTCGAATGTTTTAAATTTATGTAAAAAAATTCGAATTTTTTAAAAAAAATTTCTCGAAACTTTTTTTTTTTAAATTTATGTAAGCAAATATTTAAATTTGCGTAAAAAATATATTTTTGAAATGTTTAAAAAAAAATTCGAAATTTTTTAAAAAAAATATTTTAATTCGATTCTTTTTTTTTAAACATTCTCGATCATTTTTTTTTTAAATTTTGTATGCTCTATTTAAAATTACATCGAGTAAAAAATTTTTTGAAAATGTTTTAAAAAAAAAATTTCCTCGATGTTTGTAAAAAAAACCCCCACCCTTCTCGAAATGTTTTAAATTTATGTAAAAAAATTCGAATTTTTTTAAAAAAATTTCTCGAAATTAACTGTTACAGAGACCATTTCTGAAACACAAGAAACCACATGGATCATTTCTGAACAAGCACGAGGGTATTTATGTCATTTATACCAACTAAACCAACAATTAACGGTCAAACAAACGGAAAATGTTGGTCAAGGGACTAAACCCGATACGGGTGAAAACGTTGGGGACAGGATCCGGGAAAAAAAAAGTTTAGGGACCTTTTTCGTTAAACCCGACAGACCACAGGGACCATTTATGCAATTAACTCAAATGGGAATAACAACATTGTTTGGAAAGATGTTTAATGTTGCTATCAAGTGATGTTGTTTTCTTAAGTAATCGACACAATATGACCCCATAGTTGATTGAAAACGAGTATATCGGCCTGCGCTCTGCTGCGAGACAATTAGTGGACGTTCTTTCTTTTCATGGAAATGTAACCGGAATCACCAACATTGCACAAAAATATACATAAAGATTCAGGGTTCTATTGATTAAACATTAAATTACAAACCGAAAGCATTAAACACATACTAAAAACCATATATTATAGCCTTTTGACCCTAAGAACCTAATCCCGAACCCTTCTCGGTTCCATTTTCCATCTTCTTTGCATCTCACGTAGCCTCATTCCCACTGACCACCTTTTGATCCCAAGAATCTACTCCCGACCCTTCTCAGTTTTATTTTTCGTCTTATTTGCACCCCAAGCAGCCTCAATCCCACTGATATAAGTTGCATTGCAATATTTGCATGCATAATGACAATCACCAAGATCTGATTTGTACATGGAAGTACGACCTGTCACAAAAATGCATAACTAATAAATAAACTACAATCTTAATAAAATGAAACTAAGAAAGAATAAAAATTCCTTATATATCTACAGAAGTTAAAGTTAATCATTATCTTTACATTCAGCCTTGTGAGCAGATTTGCAATACTTTTGATACCACCTCCGGTAGTCCTGCATATGAGAAACGCAAATATAGTTACAACGAACAACTCTTGACCCATCTGGCCCATTAGCTAAATGTTTCATTTATAGTCACTCACACGCTGAAAACATGTGTCTACCTAAATGGATTGCCCTCAAAAGGAAGAATGTCAAGTAGTGATTAAAAAGTTTCCGACCTTTAGTATATATTGCCACGGAATACGATACATGGTATTTATAACATTTTGAAAAACCAAGTTCATCAATAATTACTCATAGTCAAGAAGGTCGGGTACGATATTACCTGCATCAATCGCTTCTAGTGATTAGCTTCCCTTTGTCGAAACTGCTTATGAAATATAAGCTGAAATCAAATAAGCTCATAAGCCCACATATAAGCCGAAACAAACACCCCCTAACCATTTTACGAGCTTGTACATTTCTGCATTTTCTGTGAGTCACAAAACACGTCCTGGCTTTTGCGCCATCAAGTTCTCCATTCATGATTCATGGTAGTAATCTGTTTCAAAATGCAACTAATTTACGGGGTTGGTTGGATGGGTGTTTAGAAAGTGAGCATCTATTTTAAAGATGGGTATTTAAAGGTACATAATCAGTTTCGCCACATCTATGAAAACTAAAACGAATTATTTAACTTATACTTAAAAGCATGTAATCTATTAATGCAAGCAGATCACAATACTTGTATAAGCAGATTTAATACAACATTCCAAACACCATTTATAACCACTAGTTGGATGCTAGTAGAGCATGATGTACCTCTTTTCCAGCGCGAAATGAATGGATTCCCACCATGGAGGTCTCGAAAAGATCTTGTCCTGTGTCTTCATAATCCGTGAACAAAAAGCAAGATTAAACTATCATACTTAACCAAAATCAAGAAAGGAACAAAACCCATATCATACAATGTTACCTGATAAACAGAAAATAGTCAATATTTGTATTGTGCATCACGGTTTAACAAAAATGGCACTCCACGACTGCTGCGTACATCAACTATGGTCAGGGTAGAAACATGTGTCTTGTCATTTGCATCATTCTTGATTGAACACTACCTAGCACCCGTCGAATCAGTTAAGGCGTAAGCATCGGGTTGTTGACAACATGTCACGTACTGTGTGACTGTATATTTCTAACATTGAAACCTGTAAAATGGCAGCACTTGCTAAATTACTTTGTTACACTGTAAATAAAAAAAGCACAAAACTTGATTGAGAATTAAACCTGCATTTCATACTTATTTGCTTGGCCTCAAATATTTGTTCTAAAGAACGGGGTATGAGTCCTTTGTTGTCATAGTTTCCAAGCCTACCCATGATTGTGTCCGTTTTTCCAGACCCTGATTGACTATAAGCAAATATACAAACCTGAATATGTAGCAATTTATGCTTATAAAAATGTCGAGATGAGTTGTAGTTTATCTCAAACGGTATATTAAGAGCTGCAAAATCCTCTAAAAGAGGATGGTTTACAGGTGACCGCCACTGCCAATAATAGAAAAAAGAAATAGAATTCTTAAGAAGAAACAATTTAATGCACAACAATAGTTGACAACCCGGCCTAGGAAAAGCTATTGTCACCTGTGTCGGCAGGACAAACGTTTTTTCCGGGCATGTTGCTTGGGTTTTGAACCATCGTGTTATTCGTTGCAGTAACTCGCCAACTGCAATTACCTAAGTCTTTATATCCTGGCAAGTCGCTTGCAATGAACAGCGAACAAAGTGTTATTAAAAATCACGGAACCGGAGAATTAAGCAACATGAAGAGGTTATGTACCCTGATGTATAACAGGGTACATAACCTATTGTCACCTCTGTTGGGAAAAGCTGTTGTCACCTCTGTTGGCAGAAAACCATTCAGGCCTATCTATCATTTGACACTGTGGGTGTTTGGATAAGTTTATTTTAGCAGCTTATTGGCTTATTAAAATTCACAACCCAGTAAGCCTGTTTTAATTAGGCTGGGCAAGTCCTTTAGCACAAATAATCCATATAAAGCAAGACTACTACAGAAACATCTTCATATGCACTTTATAACTTATACCTTGTATTTTTTTGCTGCTATTTCCCCTCTCTTAAATCGTGGAATGTGGTAGACGGGTTTGTGTTATTTTGGCGTGTGTTCCTCATTATTTCCTTGCAAAATATGTAAAATCAAGATAAGATATTTTCATAATAATAATAACATATATACCAACTCTGACAAAAGAGAAAGAAAACTAACCTGATGCAAAAACCCAATTACCCAATTCAATTAGGTCAAGAAAAACCTCAATTCACGAATACACATAAGTTAGGTTAAAAAAACTATCGTTATCTCCACACGGATCATCTCCAACTAATGCATAAACCACTCTCCATCCAAGAGATGCTTTAATTTCATTCAACGCTTTCACTACACAACAATCGAATATAAGTCATTAGCTCAGTTTAACGCACGTTAACAGTTTCGGTTTTGTTTTTCCAGTTACCTTTTTTACTGTTTATCGAATCTGCTGTGCCACTTCTTCAACAACGATACAAAAGGAACTGGAATAGATAAAAATAGTTCATAGACAAATCTTTTAAAAAGATGCACAACAAACATATGTCTCTGCAACAGTATTAAAAAACAATAAGAAGCCAATAGTTAATATATATCTCAAATGGCCACATTAAAATTTAAGCAAAAGTAACACGCCAAACACAAACCCTTGATATGAATAGTATTGTTTGATTTTTTTGTTAATAAAATTTTAATATTGTTATGATAGTATATGAAACTAATTTCTAACGATTCGATAAGAAACAAATATATAAAAGGGTTAACCACACATGTTTGCTTTTCTTTCGCTTCATTGGTGAGTATCCTGACCCCATCATTTTTCTTTTCCTTTAGTTTCTTCAAAACCGTGATAACAGAAGCATCTTTCGCATATAAAACCAATCTCTGTTTGAGTAACATCTCATACTCCTGATTCATTTTCATAATCTTTTGTGCTCTCCATGCATCTTCTGTTAATACTTAATCATGCGAGACATCGGCCTTGTGATGCCTCCTCCACCACGTCCAGTACACGGAGAAAGTCCATTATGCTGCTTTATTACAACAATAAAAAGAGGAATAAATAATCAATATACTTTAGCGATACTTTCGAAAAATAGGCAGCATAATAAAAATCACTATAACGTAGCTTGAAATTTCTTTAATTATATTTAATACGTGGATTACATATAAAAACTCAAAAATTTACACGGGAAAGTATTGGCAGATCAATGAAACTCGACCAATGGCAACAAATTATACAATAACTGATTTGGAATCCATAACAAAAAT
>BQNB010191139.1:0-11723 GCA_026074375.1 Tanacetum coccineum | reverse complement strand
TTTAGTAATATAGAACCCTTATAGTAGATTTTTCTAAAATTTTAAATTATTTAGTTTCTAGAGTTTCTACTTTAAAGTTTAGTGTTTAATATACCAAAAAGTAGTGTTTTAATCATTTTAGGGACATAACACCAACCGTTTTTAAAAGATTTAGTGATCTATAAATGTATTATACCTTCAAATACATGTATATAGGTAATAATTGTTACATTTCACAAAAATATGTGATACTCCACCCTTAAACGTGAAAACACTCATCTAAAATGATATTAAGTACTTTTAGAATAGCAAAGTTACAAAAATGTAGTAAAATTTCCATATTTGGTAAAAAACCACAATAAGGGTTCTATATTACTAAAAAAGTTTTCAATGAAAACGTTTTTAGTAATATAGAACCCTTATAGTGGTTTTTTCCAAAATTTTAAATTATTTAGTTTCTTGGGTTTATGCTTTATGGTTTAACCTTTAATATACCCAAATGTGGTGTTTTAAACATTGTAGTTACATAATACCAACTGTTTTTAAAAGTTTAGTCATTTATAAGCGTATTATACCTTAAAATACTTGTACAAATGTAATAATTGTTGCATTTCATAAAATGATATTAAATGTGATACTCAACCCTGTGAAAAAACACATCTAAAATCATATTAAGTACTTTTAAAATCGTAATGTTACAAATATGTAATAAAATTTTTATATTTGGTAAAAATCCACTATAAGGGTATTGAAAATGGTTTTAGTAATATAGAACCCTTATAGTGGATTTTTCCATGATTTTAAATTATTTAGTTTCTAGGGTTTCTGCTTTAAAGTTTAGCATGTAATATACCAAAATGTAGTGTTTTAATCATTTAAGGGACATAACACCAACCGTTTTTAAAAGATTTACTCATCTATAAGTGTATTATACCTTCAAATACTTAAATAAATGTAATAATTATTGCATTTCACAAAAATATATGATACTCCACCCTTAAACGTGAAAAACATCATCTAAAATGATATTAAGTCCTTTTAGAATCACAACGATATTTATATTCTATCTTTGCCGTTTTTAGTAATATAGAACCCTTATAGTGGTTTTTTCCAAAATTTTAAATTATTTAGTTTCTTGGGTTTATGCTTTAAGGTTTAACCTTTAATATACCCAAATGTGGTGTTTTAATCATTGTTGTGACATAATACAAACTGTTTTTAAAAAGTTTAGTCATTTATAAAATATTTAGTCATCTATAAGTGTATTATACCTTCAAATACTTGTATATATGTAATCATTAGTAATATAGAACCCTTATAGTGGATTTTTCCAAAATTTTAAATTATTTAGTTTCTAGGGTTTTTTCTTTGAAGTTTAGCATTTAATATAACAAAATGTAGTGTTTTAATCATCTTAGGGACATAACACCAACCATTTTTAAAATATTTAGTCATCTATAAGTGTATTATACCTTCAAATACTTGTATAAATGTAATAATTGTTGCATTTCACAAAAATATGTGATACTCCACCCTTAAATGTGAAAAAACTCATCTAAAATGATATTAAGTACTTTTAGAATCGCAATGTAACAAAAATGTTGTAAAATTTCCATATTTGATAAAAATCCACTATAATGGTATTGAAAACGTTTTTTTGTGATATAGAACCCTTAAAGTGGATTTTTCCAAAATTTTAAATTATTTAGTTTCTTGGGTTTATGCTTTGAGGTTTAACCTTTAATATACCCCTATTTTATATATTGCTAGAAAGCCCTAAATGATACCAACATTGTAACTTGTTCTCCTATTTTTAAATAACTTATCTCATCATCCCTTATTGTGGTATATAACCTAGACTTTTTATTTCTTTCTATGGCTTACTCTCATCGTCTCCGTCACTTTCACTATTCATTGATTTCTCTTTCACTATTGAAGTCATCCCTAATTCTGGAGTGATGATCTCCCTCCACTTTAAGTTGTGAGACCTATTTTATATATTGCTAGAAAGCCCTAAACGATACCAACATAGTAACTTGTTATCCTATTTTTGAATAACTTATGTCATCATCCCATATTGTGGTATATAACCCAAACTTTTTTTTTCTTTCTATGACTTACTCTCATCGTCTCCTTCACTTTCACTATTCGTTGATTTCTCCTTGCTTGGAGTCATCCCTAATTCTGGAGTAAAATTATGAATATTTCTCTTCTCATTCACTTTCTCTTCATGATGATTTCCCTCTACTCTACTTTATATGGCTAGAAAGCCCTAAACGATACCAACACTGTAACTTGTTTTCCTATTTTTAAATAACTTGTCTCATCATACCTTATTGTGGTGTATAACCCCGACTCTTTATTTCTTTCTCTGGCTTACTCTCATCGTCTCCTTAACCTTCTCTATTCGTTGATATCTCTTTGCTTGGAGTCATCCTTAATTCTGGAGTAAAATTATAAATCTTTCTTTTCTCATTCACTTTACGTCATTTGATTCCTCCAATCTTAAGTTAAGGAGACCTATTTTATATGCCTAGAAAGCCCTATATGATACCAACATTGTAACTTGTTCTCTTATTTTTAAATAACTTATCTCATCATCCTTTATTGTGCTATATAACCCAGACTCTTTATTTCTGTCTATGGCTTACTGTAATCATGTCCTTCAATTTCTCTATTCGTTGATTTCTCTTTGCTTGGAATCATCCCTAATTCTGGAGTAAAATTATGAATCTTTCTCTTCTCATTCACTGTTATCTTCATGATGATCTCCCTCACTCTAAGATTGTGAGGACCTTATTTTATTAGCCATGGAAAGCTATAAACCATTTCCAACTTTGTATCTTGTTTTCTATTTTAAATAGTTTTTCTCATCATCCCTTATTGTGGTGTATAACCCCGACTCTTTATTTCTTTCTATGGCCTACTCTCATCGTCTCCTTCACTTTCTCTATTTGTTGATATCTCTTTAATTGGAGTCATCCCTAATTCTGGAGTAAAATTATTAATCTTTCTCTTCTCATTCATTTTCTCTTCATGATGATATCCCTCCAAAAATGATATCAATTTTTGGCGCCGCTGCCAGGGATTTGTTATTAAGATTCTCTCGTTTGAAGTTTGTTGATTGTACTTCGAAGACCCTTTCATTTTTGAAAGTTTTGTTTTTATTAAAAAAATAAAAAAATTATAAAATACAAAAAGTAAAAAATATTTTTCCTTTCTTTTAGTATAATTATCATATAAAAAAATATTAATAAAAAAAATCAAAAATATAAAAAATTGTCCATAATAAAAAAATAAAATAAACAAAGTTGGTAAAAGAACACCAACAAATAATACCTTCAATTGAGGTATTATCCATAATAAGTTCCCAACTCGAATAAAAGATTTAAAAACTTACCATTTGTGTCACTTGCGATGTACGGCTCACCTTAAAAAAGTAAAAAATTTAAGAGCTACTGTGAAGTAAGTTTGATTATTTGGTTCAAGTTGTCTATCTCATTGTCCGTTAAAATTAGATTAAAAACCAAAAATAATCTTCTTTTTCTTCTTATCCATTTAATTCTTTTCATTAACCCTCTAATTTGTTTAATTCTTATGGCGTCACTCGATCATCGTTTGAACCCCCTCTTCTCGATTAAAGAATGCATGACTTGTGGAGCTTTGTACACTGCGGACTTTTGTTGTTCAAAAGGGAGTTTTGAAGACAAGATTCTTGTTCCTAAACCTCCTCAGAATTGTGCAACTTGTGGAAACCCGGTTGATGGTTTATATTGTCGATCTTGTGCTTTTGTGCGAAAGTGTTTGAATGAAGGTTGGTATACAATTCGTGATGAAAACGAAATTCCAAACACTTCCGAGTCGTCCAATGACAACACTAACGTTGTTAATGCACCTCGAGAGCCATTCGTCTTCAATCAAGACCCCGGTGTAAATTCTTCGCAAAGTCCTCCATAAATTAACCACAATTGTTGTTTCGAGTGTGGTGATTCGTTAGATGGATTTTTTTGTCAACGATGTACTTGCAAGTTTTGTGGGAACGGTGCTCATATTGGTTATAATTGTCCACCAAAAGCTCTGATTATCTCTAATCCGGAACCATGCAATCAAATCATTGATGAGTCCCCACAGACTTTGCCAAGTGTTCATTCGACATGCAATTCTGGAGATGAGAATTCATTCACTTATGATTCCAAACTTAATTTTGTTGATGATTCTCCTAACGTTTTCAACCACCCTCCACAACCTTCTTTGAATTCTTGTGAATTTTGCGGGAACGATGCTCGTTATGGTCACTATTGTACACCTCAAGTTCCGTTTATCTATCCGGAACCGTGTTACAATCAAGACTTTAATTTCCCGCAAGATTTTCATGATTTTCAACAACAATATCTTTGTTGTGAAAATTGCGGGGGTCCTCATGAAACTTTTCAATGTCAACCAATGAATGAAGATTATTATGAGCAAGATTCTTGCTATGATCCTAATTCTTTCGGTTTTGACCAATTTCAACCCCCATAATATACCGTCAATCATCCAATCTTAAATGCTCAAAATGAGTTTCTCAATTCTCAAAATAAGCTTATGGAGCAAATGACATCCATATGTGATATGGTTGGTCAAATTATGCAAAAGAAGGAAGAAGAAAGGCGAATTGTGGAAGAGCAAGCAGCTAAAGATCGATATTGGAAGATCCCCATTTGCTATGATGATGACGAGGACTATACCATTGCAATCACACCCGTTTTATCAACCGAGGAGCCCGTTAACTCTCTAATAATGGAGGACGAGCATCTTAGCACTAGTGTTGAGAACCTTGTCCCAATCCCAAGTGAGTTCAAGGGTATTTCCGAAGATACGTGTGATGTGCCCGTTTGTGAAGATCCTTCCACTTTTGATGCTTTGAGCAATCATTCTGAGATTTTATCCGATTCTAACAATGATGGTACTTCAAGTGATGACGATTCTTATGAGAACATCGAGTACATTGAAGCATCACCTCTCAATTTGGAGATCGTTAGCTTAGAGGAGGTGAATGATGTTGATCAAGAAAAGGAAGAGTTTGACTTAGAAAATATTCTTCAAATTCAAGACGTTATTCTTCATGAGAAATTGTTGAACATTAGTCGTCTTGTTACTAATATTGAATCTCTGAAAAATAACCCCACCCCTGATTATGTGTTCAAGTCTCCCTCTTCATTTCCTATTCCCGTCATGGATAGTAATTCGTTCTTTGAGGAGTCCGATACTTCTCTTTCTCATTTGGATAATTCTTTACCCGAATTCGAGACTTTTAGCGATCATACGGAAGAGACGAGAAGTGGCAGTACCACTACTCATGCTAATAACTCTCTTCCCGAGTATGAGGATTATGAAGCCTTTGATGACGATCATATTAAAGAAAAGAGTAGTGGCAGTACCACTACTCATGTTGATTTTTCTAAATACGATTCGTTCATCTTTGATCTTTCGATCAATCTATTTCCTCCTGCCGATAGGAGTAATTTTCATCATGAGGAGTTCGCCGATGAACTCGCTCACATCATATCTCCATCGGAGTATGATCATTTATGCTTTAAGATTGAGCCCGAGCTGGGCAATCTTACTATGGATGAGGTGGAAGATATTTTCCCAACAAAAGAACCAAGAGTTCATGTGCCTAATGTTTTATCCACCCATACCACCCTCTCTTCGCTTATGTTGTATGGATCTTTCTTTCATTTCTCACGTATCTAGTTGCTCCTCCATATCTTCTCTCCTGTGGGAATGAAGATACCATTTTTGACCCCGGCATCTCCGTTTATCATTCTTTTATGCCGGGTATATCTCATGGGAGTGGAACTTTCATGAAATTCAATGTTTATCCAAACCACTTGAATGAAAGTCCGATGAAGATTTTATCTTCCACTTGCTCCCCCATGGACCAATGAATTCGGGGTCGAGTTAAGTTTGTAACCCGGTTAACAAAAACAAGGTGCTTCGTGGGAGGCACCCCATGCTTATCCATTCTATCTTTTTTCTATTTGCTAATATGTGTTTTGTGTTGTGATGAGGCTCGCCTCTACCATTATCTCGTGTTTTGTGTTTTGTGGGTTATTGTCCAGGAATTCTCGGATGTTTGAAGCCTCTTGGTTTTGTCTTTCATTCACCTCGAGCTTCACATCTTCAGCTTTATTTTGGGAATCCCGATATCCTAATCTTATCGACTAACATTTATCTTTAAGCATACTTAATAAACGGCTTAGGATTTATGTAGAAACCATTCGTAAAACATCAAGGACGATGTTTAGTTCTAGTATGGGGGGGATCTTTGATTTGATTTGTGCCTGCAGCCGTTGTTTCTCACGTAATCCCGTTTTTACCACCAAAATTTCAAAAAAATGAAAAAAATTAAAAAATTTCAAAAATAAAATAAGTGGTTTGTCACAATTTTGACTTTCCTGGTTGGGTAGTGTATTTTTTTCCTATAATAATACACCAAAATCAAGCTTAACAACTTTCTCAAAGATAAGTATTGTACTCAAGCCATTCGATCTGGGCTAAAAATCCAAAAAAACCAAATCATCTCTTACATAAATCGTTGCTCTTTCGCGATGGAAACTTTGCTGCAGCCAAGAGTATTTCCTCGATAACTGACATAATTATGGCCCGACCAGGGATGCCTTATGTCCCTGAAATTTGGTTACTGCTTAGTACAAAAATCCCAGTCCAAGAGTAAAAAACTATAAAACCCAAATCTTGTTGTAGATGACCATACACCATATTTCGTGAAGAAGAGGCTAAATTCATGCAACTTTTCGTAAGACGCGTTTTGTGTTTACCTTTTGTTTACCAGCTAGGACCTCGAGAGTAAGACTCGTTTTTAAAATGATTATCGCGACCGAGACTTAAATCGCGATAATTGGCGTGCAAACGAATGAAGTAGTTACAACCGAGACAATTACCGATCCAATACCGATGACAAACCTTATGATCTTCAAAAACAATTTAACGATTTCATGAAATCTCAGCAAACAACCAACGCTTTTGTCAAAGAAACATTTATAGACCTTAAAACCCAACTCAAAACCGTAGCTAAAAATCACCAAGCCTCAATCCAGAATCTTAAAACTAAGTTCGACAGACTTGCTGACAAGTAGTTTGGTCGACCTTCTAGATCTCTTCCAAGTAACACTTAACCAAACCCAAAAGAACACAACTCCAAAACCTATCAACCACCGCAATCTCGTAATGAGCATGTGAATGCCGTATTCACAAGAAGCGGTAAATCCTATAACCAACCAGTTAACCCAAATAACCAACAAGACAATTCTGAAACCCCTGTCAATTTTGATAGTGATGATGAAGAAGACGAACCTACACCACAACCAAAAACTTAAAATCCAAAACAAACCAAAGAAACTCCATTGCCTAAACCATATAAACCAAAAATTCCATATCCTCAACGCCTAAGGAAAGAAAAAATAGAGGCCTAATATGGAAAATTTCTCGACATAATCCGCTCCTTTCGAATCAACGTACCTCTTATCGATGTCTTAGCTGGAATGCCTAATTACGGAAAATTTCTCAAAGAGCTAATAAGCAACAAACACAAGATCGAACAAATTTCTGCCGCTTTCTTAAGCGATGAAAGTTCAGCAATGATCCAAAATAAAGTTCCACCAAAACTAGGAGACCCCATTGGTGGAGGACTCAGCAATATCTTAGTATGGGGATTTTGGTATGTGTTTAAATACACACACCTTTTACCTTTAAAAACAAGTTAAGAAATAAACCAAAAAATGGACTTTAAAATGCCCAAAAATATGCTTTGTTTTGCTAATTGTGTTGTTGAGGAAAGAAGATCCTAAGAATTGACGAAAAACGAAGCCCGCAAAACGGTACAAAACCGGGACACGGAATAGAAAAAGCGTGGAAAAGACAAAGTCAAGACAAAGCCCAAGTCTGAAAAAGTCAATCAAAGTCAACCCCGACAAAGTCGATGGTTCAAAGCCGAAGCCGTAACCAAAGAAATGTTAGAATGGGCCCATTCGTACCATCTAATGGGCGTGGTCAGCCCATTTTACACATTTTATGAATGGACTTAAGAAAAGCCCATAATCCTTTTTATTTAATACATGGGTTACTAAATCTTGCCAACCCCAGAAAGTATGTCCTGTATCACAATGTAATTCCTTTGCAATAACCTTACACACGTTCCAGGAGCCATAACTGTCCACGTCCCTAAAGTTATATTAAACAACCAGGGATTTTTGTTGCAATCACAATTAACTAATGGGTGGGCTTGTTCTGCACACCACACAAAAGTACCCCCACAAGGTCTTGAAATTGCAAAGGAACAATATATACTTGGGGCCCCATTTTAACAAAAAACACAAAACCCCACACCCCCGTTTTGAATTTACTGTACATTCTTCTTACAACCTTTTTCCCGCCCCTAATACTCATAACCCCCAACGCCTGTCTTTGTCAAACTCGTTGACCACCCCCACCATCCCTACAAAACAGTCACTACCTCAACGTACATTCAAATCCAAGCTTGAGCAATCCCATTTACTTCCCTATTGGTCATGATCTTTTAACCTGCTTAGATTCAAAGGTTGTCGTGGTGGGCAACAAGCAATGATTGAAGGCTAGAGGATTTTGCTTATGACTTTCTCCTCACAAAAGAAAACCAAAAAAGCACACAAGACTGTTTTATCTCTACAAGGAAGCACACAAGGGCAAGACCAAAAACCCTAGCTTATTTGGCTATAAAAGCTTTTGTAAGCCATTGTGGCAAAGGAGTGAGTTTTTAAGTGTGTAGTTTTTAGCTACACTCAGGTTTTGTTTTCAAACTTAATTTACTTTGATGTACTTGTATCTCTTTTTATGAAAATTCAGCTTGCTTAACTTTACATTGTGTTTAAGTTACATTACGTTTCCTTAAAAAATCATATAAGCTACTTACTATAGCCATCTTTAAACCTGTTTTTAAACCTTATACAAAAATTTAAAAAAATTCAAAAGGAGAAAATAAAAATAAGTTTACTGTTTATCTGTGATTAAGCTAAGGATGAATGAAGAAAAACTTGGATGCTCATTGGGTTGCTTAGTATAGCTTTTTTTATAAGCTAAGGGGTAGGATTAGAGGGCTTATTTAGGTATTCATTTTTCGTGTTTTGAGCAAGGAGCCAAGGTTTATACTTCTTTTTCAAATTTTTGCCTAAACGTTACTATAAGCAAGCTTATTTCAGCTTATTTAAGATTATTGTGTTATTTGCTTTTGCTTTTTACCTTTTAGTGCTTAACCATACTTGTTTAATACTTGTCTTTTAAAATTTGTGCTTAAACTAGCCTTTATAGTTTTTAAAATCCGTTTTTAAGAATATAAAAGGGGTGTTTGGGTTAAGCCCAAAATGGGTCAAAATGGTGTCATCATGGGTTGTGGTCATGTGGCCAACTTTGGCTTAAGTTATTAAGCCCTTTTGAGTCTGTTTTCAAGTCCAAAAGTTGTTTTTCAAGATTTCTCATTGTTCTCTTAGGTCTGTCAGTTTTAAAAGAGGGTCAAAGTGCTTATTTTCTTAAGCTTTAGAAAAACTGAGTTGTAATATCAATTTTTGTGTCATTTATATGTGTTAAAATCAACTAGTAGAAACCTTAGGGTCCTTAGTTTTTGTTAGCAATTCTGTCAACATTTTTTAGTTTTTCAAAAGATCAAAATGTGTCACAGTTTCATTCTAAAAAATTCAGAGGGTAAATCAGAGTTTTAGGTTCTAAAAACTTGTGCACAAGTTCATTTCAAGGTATTTTCCATCTGTTTTAACTAAGTTTTTGTTTTTGAGCTTATTGAAGAGCTTATTTTTAAGTTAACTTTTTCACAAAATCCTTTGTTGAAACTGCCCTGGTGTTATACCACTACCTTTAAGCCCACTGTCCTAGCTTATTAGAGGGCCTTTGCTCAAGCTTTTGGCTTTTCTAAAAAGCCAATAAGCTCTTTTATAAGCCACCTTATTTGTAGACCTTAGGATGCACTCTAGGTAGCTTAAAATTAAGCACAAAGTAGTCATTTCAACTGTTTTGCATTCTAGTATTAGCATTAGCTTATTTTTGATTTTCTTGGCTTATTGGCTTAAATTTTTAGCTTATTGCTGTTTTGTTTTTGGCTTATTAGGTTAGATAGCTTATTTTTCTTAGATTCATTACTTACTAGCTATTTGTGCCCTTTAGCACCTTTTTAGTCTTAGTGTTAAATGCTAGACTGCCTTCTTAGTAGTCACTGAATTTTGCTTAAAAATTTTTTGTCTATGTTTTATTTGCTTGGTGTTTGCTGATTTAGAGTAGATAAAGCCTGTTTTTGCTTATTGCCTTGTTCCTTTGCTTTTTTCGTGTGCTTAAAGTTCATAAAGAAAGAAAAGCTATTTTTGCCTTTTTAAGTCACAGTTAAGTAGCTTGTCTGTTTTCAATAAGCTTATTTCAGTTATTTTTGCTCTTTTCTCAAAAATAGGTGTAGTTACAAAAACTGATAAGGCTCAAGGTGCTTAACAAGTTGTGTTTAAAAAAGTTTTTTAAAAAAAACGAGAGGATAAGGGGAAACCCAGGGTGAGCATGATCGAAGGGTCCATCAACCCTCAATCTTAACCTCTTTTATATAACCTCTCTTACCGTTGTGCCCTTGGGTCTTTTCTGTTAGACCCTTGGGCACCTTGGTATTTAAGGGAGTTTTGTCCCTTAGGCTTATAAGCTCGTTTGAGCTTATTTTTGGCTTATTTATAAGCCGAATTTTGGGTTTCTTATTTTTCTTAGGATAGTTGTAGGATCAAGTAATTTTAGTAATTTTTTTAGAATTTTTAAAAATAGTTTAGTTTTTTTTATAATTTAATTTCGTTTTAAAAGTTTAAAAATTCCATAAAAAAAAATACCAAAAATTATCAAAAAAATATTTTTCTTTTTTAGGAAATTTTTATTTTTAGTCATATTTTTACGTAGGAAAAAAATAGAAAAACTTTCGTGCAGGGTTTTATTTTGCAACTTTTGATTTTTTAAAGAACGGGTCTCAGGGTACGGTTCTTGACTTGACTCGTTTTTGAGTCAAACCGACCTCCGTTTTCAGTCTGTTTTTTTTAACTTCGTTATGTGTTCATTAGAAGCTTTTAGTTTAAATTTGTTTTAGGGTTTAATTTGCAAAATTTAGGTTTTTGACCCTCGTTTTTCGTGCCCGTTTTAGGATTTAAGTTATTTAGTTTTCATTTTTAGGTTTTTCTCAATCGTTTTTGCTTGTAATTGATTAATTTAGCTTTCTACACTCTCAAATCATTAATCTCATTCAAACTCCAATTTTCCGGCTGTATCGATTCTCTAGCACAGCCTCGTTGGGGATAAACGACCCGGGGATATTCTATACTACTTCTCGGTTTCATTGATTGTTTCTAGATTAAACTTACTATATATTATATATTTTATTATATGTTATATATAAGAGGTGTAGTTTAGCATCAATCAAAATTTTGGCGCTGCTGCCGGGGAGGCTGTGAAACCGATTATCGTTACGTTTGGCCATTTGTGTTTGAATCTGTGAATATTATCATATAAAAAAACCAAAAAAAGAAAAAAAAACCAAAAAGTACAAAATTATTTTCATTTTCTTTTTAGTATAATTATCATTTAAAGAAAAACTAAAAAAAGAAAGAAAACCAAAAATATAAAAACATTGTCTTTAATTATAAATAAAATTCACAAATTGGTAAAAATACCAAAATATAATA
>BQNB010191138.1:0-11723 GCA_026074375.1 Tanacetum coccineum | reverse complement strand
TTTCTGGGTAAACCATAGGGACGATCCGTGTAATTTTTTCTTTTAAATACTAAGATTTTAAAAAATACAATATTTTTATATTTTTTTTTTAAACTAAGATTGTAAAAGTACGAATTTTTTTTTAAAGTTATGTAAAAAAAAATTTAAAAACCAACAAAACTACAGTTTTTTAAAACAAATAAGATTCTGGTAAAGTGCGAATTTTTTTTAAAGATTTTGTAAAAAAAATTAAAATTTTTTACGAATAATAATGTAAATTTTTTTTTTAAATTAAAAAACAAAAAAAAAAATTTTAAGAGAGAAGTGCAAAAATCATCCCTGTGACAGTAAAAAGACAACAATACCCTCATATATAGTTGCACCGTTAAAAATTAGACCCTCGTTAATAATTAACGAGAAAAAAATTTGCACCGTTAGTCCAAAGGATGTATCGTGTCCCAAAACATTGACGGAGAGATGTGTTTTGGACAATTATTTAACGAGGGACGTGAGACGGTTTTTTGACAAACCACATGGATGATTTTTGCACTTCTCTCAAATGAAAAAGAACAAATTGTGTTTTGTTTTATAAGAGACGGAATTGACCCGCACGTTGCTGTGGGGATTTTTTTGTTGGAACGTGTATATTTTTTTTAAAGTGAGATTTTCTTGTTACTGAATTTGGACATCTTCGTGTTATATGTTTGACATTCTGTTATGAGGTTGTATATTTATTGTTTGTATTTAGATAATTATGTTTGCTTTATAAATGTTACGGTTTTTTTTGTACTTATAGTAATAATTGCTAGACCTTTCGATATTATAAACCTACATTCACTATAGTATAAACCTTTACAACTTCATAAAGTGTGTTATATGACAAATGAATTACATGCACTAAATTTATAAAGAGGTTTAAAATTATGACATTTTCATTACACATCTCTACTCTTTGGCTTTTTTTCAACATTTTATTTATGGAATTACTGAATGAATGTAATCTATTTGCGACACTTGGAGCAGTGTATTAAATCAGAAGACTACAACATCTCTACTACTTAACACGAAAATTTGCAAAATGTTAAAAGTAGAAAAGTTAAATTTATTATTCGACAATAATTGAAAACTAATTCCAGAAATGTAAGTGTTGAAAACCCAATAACTCTATTCATTCTTATCTAAACATATCATCCCATACCATCCTCTCTCGTCTCTCTCTACAAGCACACAACAAACCTCTTAAATTTCAACCACGAGCCCCCACCATCGACCACCGGACGAGCTGACCCTCACCCGCCAACCACTATAAACGATAAATTGCGGTTTTATCCTCTATAGTTTTTTATATGTACATCTATTTTTTTGACCATAAACTTATAAAATATTTTTTTAGTGTGTGTGTTCTTTTACCAGCCGCTTATACTAACGCCGGAGTGTTGTGTAAATGATGATGCAACCTTCGGCAGTATGCGCATGGAAAATGCTGCTGCGCTGACCCCCTTGAACTTGCTTACGCGAACAGGCGCTAATAAATGCAATCGTCGAATTCCAGGTTTTCCCTTATCTCATTCAACATGATAATATGTAATTTTATGTAGCTAATTTTGATTTGAGAGAGATGTTGGGTTCTCTTTGTTGAAATTTAGTTAAAAGGGTGGTGGTGGTTGCCACCAGAACAAGGGATTGAACCAAAAGTTGAAAGCCCTGCTCGGAAAAAATGTGCATTTTCGGTAATCTTTGAAAAGCTTAGATTATTTTCGGGTAATGTTGAAACTTCTTATCACACAGCCTTGCGATACCAAAGTTGAAACTCTATGATGTACAAACTGCTACAGAAGCGGTTACATTATAGTTTAGGAATCCTATACTACATTACGCTGGAATAGAGAAAATTAAACCTACATTATCGGCTGAATACATTAAACATCTTGCAAGACTGCACTTTTAATATGAGAAACACAACTAAAATTCTTCTATCAATTCAAACACAATCAACAGCTAAACTTGGAGTGCCTGTCAGTCATTCAACGATTACATCTAGGACTACTTATAAATGAAATCCGATAAATGTAAATGTGGAAAGTGAAATGTAAATAAGGTAAAGTCTGTGCGTCTTGTAAATAGAAGAAATCATTCAGAGTGTAAAACTAGGGTAAATTATGGGGAAGTGAATTTCGAATGTGATTGAGAAAAATTTACAATGAAAGTCTTACCTCACTTGTCCTACAAAACCGATGGCAGGGAAAAAAGTTATTCATTTGCATGATTCTTGAATTTTATGACTCGAAAATGTTGATTGCGAATTTTAGGTAACCGCTTTCCAATTTCAATCACACACATTGCATTCAATTAGCACACCGAATTATTGATTAAGATTGTATTCAATTAAATATTAAGTAGTAGAATAATGATCAATATGACGTCATGTAGTGAAGACTGAAATTAAAAACCTAAAACTTGAAATTTAAAGAATTCTTAGAAAAACCACAAAATTATATATGGAAATGCAATATAAGTAGTTCGCTGAAATTTGATTGAACTTTAATGAAGGTAATTAATTAAATAAGCAAACTTAAGAAGGAAGATATATAAAATTTCGAGTCAAGTTTGTTAAACACATCAATTCCGATCTAATGAAAAGCATATTTAGTTAATACCAGTATTCTCGTTAACTATTAACGAATGATCTTTCACAAATCATTGAAAAAACTTTAAAATTGAAAGGTTTTCTAAGTCTTATTCGGTAGGAAAAAGAATGGTTGTGATTACCGTCAACTCTCGCTCGGTATTTCGAAATTATAAAAAAGGTTAAATATATACATATTATTCGATCATATTCAGTTGCAACCGCCATGGGTCGAGACACGTGTTTACAAACATCATGTTTGATCTCTAAACCATACAAACTTTTACTTTATAACCCATATCAACACTTTAACTCGCCTACTGTACTAAAGCACACACAATGTATGTACAGTAAAACAAACGACCCCCGACTGCATCTTTGCACTTTACCAAACTATAACCTTTTCTATAATTATCACAATATTGCATATCATTAATTATCGGTCCAATAAGGCTTTTCCGGTGAGCGGCACGGGTTAGGCGTCAAGTAATATTAAAATGTAGTATAAGTGTCAACTATGTGTTATGTTAAATTAACATATACTTTTTTCAATGTTTATAAACTTTTAAACAAAGTACTATATAAATGCCCTTATAATCATACTCATATGGTCCATATATCACAATATAAAATATTAGACGACAACACCACTCATACTAACATTACACACATATCAGTAAGACCACTATTAGAAATGCAAAACCAGTCCTTGAAATGTGTAAGCATCTCTTGGTTTTAGCAAACAAGCAAGATAAAACGCCGTTGCCTAGCGGCTAGTTTAATTTCGAGCGTTTTGCGGGTATAATTTTTTTTTTGGTGTTTATTTTTTCGTTCTCCGCATGATTAAAATAGGTTAGTTTTCAGATCTATATAAATTATAGACCAGATGAACGAGCAATGCGTATCTTTTTTGTGCCTCATGAAACCAAGCCGATTAGAAAGTCGTAAATAGTTAAAGAATGAGAGTACTTTCCAGTAAAAAAAAAAAAAATCTATTCATTTAATCACTTAACAGTGCCAAAACGACGTAGATTTACTTGTGAAAAGTATGTTATATTTATTTATTTTATTTGTTTTTTTCGCAACGCTAGGATTTATTATGTTAAAATGAGTGACAGTTTATTGTTTCCTGTTCTTCGAAGTTTATTTTGTCGTCCACAATATTAATAGTGCCGGTGTTTTACTTTTTCATATAGTCACATTGGAAATATTAACTCGCAGTATTTTTATAAATTGCCGACTCTATTGAGTTTTGGGTCTTTGAAGTCAATGTTCGAAATGTTGATACAGCAGATAATTTTTTTTTATCTGAATGCTGCGGTGTACGCTTTGTAACAGTTTTTTTCCTCCCATTTTTGTGCCTACAAAATAACAAAAAATCAAAACTAATTGAGGCTCCCCCAAAATTTGGGCCTGTTTACAGTCAATTCAGAATGTGACTATAAACTGAATGCTGATCATTTTTTTATCTGAATTGTCGTTACTTTTGTAACAATTTTTCCCATCCTCTATTATGTGCCAACTAAATATAAAAACAAAAAAAAAAACTAATTGGGCAGGTCAACAAACACGTCGATTAAATCATATATTAATAGTTGCATGCTTTACTTTTTCAGTATAGGTCAATTCGTAAATTTACGGATGAATATACCAGCCGGATATTTTTTTATCTAATCGTCGTACTTTGAAACATTTTTTTTCCTCCAATTTGTGCCGACAAATTTAACAAAAAAAAAACATAATTGGGCCAATGGCTCAAATTTTGGGCTCTGTTTAACGTCATTCGAAATGTTACCGAGCGATCAATTGTTTTTATATCTGAATAATAACGTCTGTACAATTTAGTTAACATTTTCGCTCCTATTTTTGGGCTTTTTGGCCCCAGCACAGTGTCATGCTACAATGTCTGAAACAATAAATAAGAGCACAGTCAAAACGGCGTCGTTTACACATCTGTACGATGTGTAAGAATCGTAATGTTTAGCATCTCACGTCTTTTAATGTAAATAAAAAATAGGCTCTTAACTTAGTTATAGTTATTTAACCAGCTAACCATCATGATCAAAAGAGCCCTTTATATTTGTCGCTATCTATAAAGCATGTGCCCCCCCCCGCCCCGCTCCCCCCCCCTTAAGGGCTTTTTTGGCCTCAGCACTGCATGCACTATAGCATTGCTACAATGCTTCAAATTAATAATGCACGAGAGTCAAAAAAAACGCGTCGTTTAACTTCTGTAATGTGTAATTAGTATAAGTTAAGCATCTCTATGTTCAATAAAAAAATGATTAGCATCTCACTCTATTTATGTAATAAAAAATAGTGCTCTAACTTAGTTATAGTTTATTTAAACAGCTTACGCATATATTTATAACTCCACTTGGATAACTTTAGAAATTATGAAGAAAAAAAACATAGTTAAAACATCAAAAATATTAGTTAAAAATCCAGATAACTCTTGACTATTGAATTTAAAAACAAAATCATCCCATAAAACAATTTGCTTTAAAAACAAAATCATCCCATAAATAAATAAAAACCATAACGCTGTAACAAACTTCCAATTTTATTTCCATGGATATTTTTTTAAAGTTAGAATAAAAACAACATTGATGCATATATCTTTTAAACTTACCTAAGATATCTATTAAAAGTTTGAACAAAATCAAAGAATCATGTATATATTTTAAACTTCCTTGGATAACTTTTAGATATGTTTAAATGTCTTTAGATTTTCATTCCAATTCACGTAAAAGATGGAAACAAAGATTTATAATATAAAAAAAAACCAATGTCATGTCCATCACGTTTTCATTCATATTAAGAAAATAGCATACTATCTTTAGTCATCCTTTAATGTATATTCAGTGATAGCTTAATGCGCTACCTATCTTTACTTTATTACTATATTTCCTACTTCATATTATGGCATTCATGGTTTCGGTGGATTTGCGATTTATGAGGTACAATTTGCAAGTTGCAGTTTATCTATTTAAAAAAATCAACAACTTGCCACAAAATTGTGTTTAACAGTCGTTATATAACATTTTGACTATACAAATGCCATTCGCATGCTTTGATGCTGAAGTCTATGATAGGAGCTTGATCACTTTTTTTTCAACGTTCTCATCTCACGTCACGCATTAAGACTGAACCTTATTCCATTGCGTGGCGTGGAAGTCACCCCTCACACATTTGCAAGGCCTTAACGGCGATATGCCGTGCTTTTTAGAACCATGCATGCAATACAAAAGACTAATAAAGATAACGTATTACGTAAAATAAAATTACGTACAGAATATTACGAAAGTAGCCCGGTTCATATCTTTGGAGAACAAATACTTTACTTTATTACTATAGTTCCTACTTCATATTAGCGCCAATTCATGGTTTAGGTGGATTTGCGATTTATGGAGTGCAATTTGCAAGTTGTAGTTCATCTATTTTAAACAAAATCAACAACTTGCCACAAAATTGTGTTCAAGAGTTATACTATTTTCCAACAAATAATGTATTATCAAGCTTGATCACTTTTTTCACTTCTTATTTCACGTCACGCATTAAGAATAGACCTTAGTCTATTGCGTGGCGTGGAAGTCACCCATCGCACCTTTGCAAGGCCTTAACGGCGATATAGCGTGCCTTTTAGAACCCTGCATGCAACACAAAAGACTAATAGAGATAACGTATTACGTAGAGAATATTACGAAAGTAGCTCGCCCGTTGGGCGGGTTAGACGACTAGTTTTAGTATATAGTCTAATTCAAACAATACACTCACTAATAGGGCATCAGTTATTCACTTTCAAAGGCTTTTTTTTCTTTCACTTCATCAAACGATCAGGCTATCAAAAATTCAAAGTATCATTGTATCAAACGAACAGAAATAATAAGAGTCAGAAAATAATCAAAGCATCAAACGAACCAAGGGATCATCTTTTTTTCTCTTCGTCAATTTTGACCAGGTGATATTATTCTATACTTATTACTCTTGCTTTAGTAGATAGAATATTATATAATTTACACTTGAGATTATCATGTTGCGTCATTCACAACCGTCTGGTGCCCAAAATAGAAAACGAAAAATAATAAACTAGAATTCGAGCGACCCCTACATGGTTCTATGGATGGGATCGTGAGTATTGAAGGTAGTTTTTTAGCAAATCTCGACTATGATAAAATAATTGATGTTTTTGCTGCAAGAAACGCACGAAGACAACGATTTAAGCGATCATGTTAAACTTGTCATTCAAAATTTGTTTCCTCATATTGTAACATTTTATTTAATGAAAAAATTCGGCGTGAGGATGAGCCGTCTGGCTTGACTAGGTTCCAAACCCATAAAAGAAAATGTGTTGTTTGTTTACAAGGGGCATATTTCGCTCGGCTCGCTCAGGGCATCCAAAATCTCAAGACCGGCCCTGCGAGTTCATATGAATATATATAACTTTTAGAGTAAATTGCATAAATCGTCCATAAGGTTTGGCCAAATTGCTTGTTTCGTCCTAAACGTTACGAAAGTGCAAGGATCATCCCTGTGGGAAACTTTTGGTGCAAGGACCGTCCCTGTGGGGAGACCTTTGGGGAAACCTTTGATGCAAGTATCGTCCATGCGGGGATGATACTTGCACCAAAGGTTTCTCACAGGGATGATCCTTGCACTTTCATAACGTTTAGGACGAAACATGCAATTTGGCCAAACTTTAAGAACGATTTATGCAATTTACTATAACTTTTATATATTTATATATTTAAAAAAAACTCTTTCTTGATATAAACCTAACAAATTTTAAATTTCAAGTTTTTATAATGGTAAAAATCTATATTAATAAACAAACAGATAATTAAAATTATGTAATTCGAGTTTTTCGATTTGATTTTCGGTTCGGTTTAATTCAATTTGAATTCGATTCTGCTCGGTTTTTGATTTTAGTCAGAATAAATTAACCGAAATAACTGAAACGAGCAAATAGATGAACACCCCTATTTCAATCAAACTTGAAATAAGAAAATTGTTTATGCTTTATTTAATGAAAAATGACTGGGAGGTTTAAAAAGTGAGATTAATTATGTGCTTAATAAATGTGGCAATAATTTATTGGTGTGTGAAGAATGACAGATTTTGCCATAGGTTTAGTTGTCCAACACACATAGGTTTAGCCATATACGCATACTGATTAGGCATCTCAAATCAGTGCTCTTATATAATTAGTAACAAGTTGTTATTTCTAAGCGTATGATATAAAACGATTACCCACTTATAGTGACGATAGTAGTCGATTTCTTTGTCATTGTAGTTGTATAAATATATGTATGGGTTTAAGTGAGAGTATATATTGTTTGTAGATTAAATTGTAGATTTGTAGTTAATGATTTAAATTATTAATATGTTGTATTGTTTTTTATGAGTAAGGTTGTTTTAGTAAAAAGAAAAATTACTCATTTTATAATAAGTTTTTACACAAGATTAAAGTTTCTCTTTATATGCGGTAAAAATTATGTCATGATTAATTCCCTTTTGTTGTAAATAATAAGAAGAACAGGAACAACAAGGATACAGAGAAAATAGAGAACTGTATATTCATCTCACAATGGAGGGATATTTATAATTACATGTTGGAGTATTCTCAAAGATACAATCTTCTATTAATATACAAAGACACACACTCACAATATTAAAAGATATGAACATCCATTCCATATATATATTTATAACACTTCCCTTTGGATGTCCGTTTAAAGGTTTACTTCTCATCAAAAACTTTACAAGATAAAACCCAGTGGGACAAAAATCTTGTGAAGAAAAGAGTACATAATTCTTTCATACGCTTAGGGATATTGCCTCATGAAAAACCTTACTAGGAAAAACCCATTGGGGACAAAACCACAGTCAAGGGAAAAAGATTGCAAAAAGCGTATTTCCTTCCCCTGATGATCACATCACTTGAGCTTCGTAGTTGGCGCAACAACTTATCATAAACCAACTTCTTTAACATCAACGAAGTGTCTTGATAGAATGATTTTTTTTATTCTCGCTTGAACAAATGTTCTACACTTGTTATTCACATATCTAGAAGAATTGAACATACGTCATACATATTATTCAAGTGTATCCTCGTACTTCCAAGTTACATATTACCAACAAATTCAAATTAAATGATATATTATATCACGCATGACCACTAGCGAGAACTATCAAATTATACAGATATGAGTATGACACTTTCGAATAGAATTTGTGATCATCATTTTTATCAGTCAAAAATAAACTTTTCAACATCATGTGACCTCATATCCATGAGTGTCATCTAGCCACATAAAATGCATTAAACATGTTATTTCAACTTTCTTAATGCACAAGGATGTTATCCTTAATATGTTTAATTCATAAACCCGACAAACTTTGTCTGTTGTTTTGATTAGTTTTTAATCATTCAATCACCTTTATAATCTAAGGAGTTTCATTGACATACCCTAGTGAATTTCAGATTTCCTTACAAAATTTCATGGGGAAATATTACAATACTTATACCCATTTTCAGCAAATTTCTAAGGCGATTATAACATATGTGCTCATATTGCTTGACTCCATACAATGATTTATTCAATTTGATCAAGTAGTGTTCTCGAGAACATTTCTTATATCCTTCAAGCATTTTAAGTAATGAGATATGCATCATGCATTTTATATCCTTCCAGAAATCTCAATATCAAATAAGCCCTTACTTTTATTCTTTTTGCGCATATCAATATTTCTCATATTGCCAGACTTATATAATATCAAAATACTTTATTGGATTCACCACATGAGAACATGTCTCGTTATTATATTTAAGTATTTGCGAAAATATATTTTTAGTACATTAATTTCGCTTTCTCATAGAGACCGATATTTATCCAATTAGTGAACACATTCATGTGTATGGACTTAAAGTCCCACATGTCTCATCACTAGAAACTTCAATCTTTCGCTAGTTACTTGCGTCTTTATAATATGATCATTCATTTTACAGCTGCATTTCGAGCAAAATTATTTTCAAGATCCTCACTTTATTATAGTGTTGTTTTTGTGATAAATTCGTTATCTTGTGCATCATTAGATACAATATTACTATCGACATCGATTCAATTCATTTCGATTCCACTTTTACTAGACATTGTATCATATTATTTTTGAGATCTCATAGTTTTTATGTACATGAGGTTCTTTTAGAATCCTCTTTGTCTAGCGTCTCAATACGAGACTATTAAGGGGTCTTTATTACCTCGATTGACCATCTTAACTTTCTGCTCCATTTTTATATAATTCGAGGAGTTTTTGTTAGGAATCAATTATTCTATCACGCAGTAGGCGTGCCATAGAATCATTACCAGTCATCGGTTGTCCATTTGGGACACAAATACAAGATGGAGCATTAGCATCGTATAAAAGATCTAGTTACTCTGTTTGGTCACCGAACATGTCTGACATTTCCCAGATCAGAAAAGTGAATTATACTTTGAACTTCAAGTACAATATTCATTAGTATTGTGAGGATCAACATTCACATTATTATAATTCATTCACAATTCTTGCGGCTCATTCTCTTATCCTGAATGAATTATCATTCTCAGTATCCCACTTTGTGGTTGTGGTGTCGCACAATTACATGATTCTTAGTTGAGAATTATATGGTTTGTGACCAAAAAACCATTAAAATGGGGAGGAGTCATTTTAACTTTTGGCATGATGCGAATTCATGTTTTATCATTTTAGATAACATGCCTCGTATACTAGTTTTGCTCTCATAATTATTGGCTTTACATTAAACTGGAAACGTTTTATAAGTGTTTTACCAAAAACAATTTGCTTACGAACTTTGAATACACAATGTTCAACATTTATTCCAGTAATTACCAAATACATGAAAGTATTCACCACCATTTCCAAATATATATTATGGAAAATGTGCTCGCATTCTTATAAGCGGGGTTACTAATTGCGCCAACTTTATGTTGCGTCTTTCATGATCATTTTGACGATACATCGAGTATAAATTCAAAATGATCTAAATGGCACTTGTGTATGCCTACAAATATCTCTGTTGGATATTTTTCCAAAAATCGAAGGGAATGAGCCCTTTCTTTAATTTTGTGATGATAGTTGAAGTATTAACTTCTGTTGAGGGCAATATAGACAATAAAAATCATCTTTGAAGGAACTCATGGTTCTTTTATATATTTGCATCATCATTGACTAGGAATGATCCAACCGGTCTAGCCGCAGAATAAATAATGACAATAGAACTTGAGGTTTTATAAAAGTATATAACAATAACATGAAGTTATGTTATTTGATTCCTATAAAGAATCATTATATAACTTGAAGTTCCATATTTTTTTCAAACATAACATGAGGATATGATATTGATTCTTTTGAAAGAATCATGTTAAAACTTGAGGTTCTAATTAGTTTTCTTTAGCATAACATGAGGTTATGTTATTTTGATTATCTCTTTGTATGCACAATTATTGTTTTTGTACATTACACAAGAGTTTTGAAGATTAACACTAAAATAAAAACACAATTTTCTTTATGTAATCACAATAAAACATCTATTTTTCTTGTAAATTACAATAAAAGGAAGAGAGAACATATTATTAAGAGATTAAACAAGAAAACATAACTATCTTTATCTATTTTTGTTTATCGCTTTCATAAAGATAAACTTTTATCCTGATCAGATCTATAACATCAATTCAACAAATCCTCTTTTTCCAAAACAAGTTTTGCTCAACATACTCCACTGTAAATCATTGACAAGGATTTCTTGTTTTAAATATTACGTTTGAAATTAAATACTCAGGTAGCATATAATGTTAGATAACAAGATTTGATGCCCGCGCTTCGCTGCAATGCGTTTTGTATAGAGCATACGGTAAGAAATTTTATATGTTTTCGTTACTAAATATTAAGATTTTGTGCCCGTAAGAGATCAAACATAAGCATGATCTCGGAACCGAAACATAATGAAAATAAACACAACATAGATAGCAGATATTCAATATACATATGAAGCTTGCAAAATAATCGTACAAAACACAATGGTCACAAATAAATGTCTATATTAAATACCACATCA
>BQNB010191137.1:0-11723 GCA_026074375.1 Tanacetum coccineum | reverse complement strand
CTCTAAACTTCTTCCATATTTTCTCATCTTAATTTCTTGTGTTTTAATATGAAGTGAAAGTGATTATATTGGTGACGACATAAACTTTAGTTCCTTTACAAAATACACATCTTAAAAATCCAATTTGCCAATTCTTATTTTATCTTTCCTAGTAATTTTCCCTCCTTTGGAATTACCTCCAAAGGCAACAAATCCTCCATTAGTTTCTTCATAATCTGTAAGATAGGATTTGTTTCCTGTCATGTGCCTAGAGCATCCACTATCAATCACTCTTGTATCCTTCAATTCTTGATGTGGATTGCCTTGCACATAATGGTAGGAAAATTAGTTTCTTTTGGGGACCCAAGCCATTACTGACTTGGATCTGCCTTGTGCATCAATATAGTCAAATTTTTTAAAGGATGTTGATGCACCATTGTTTCTGGAGACATGGTCTAAAACTTTGTGCTTTGGTCTCCAAACCCAACATGCTGAGGCCTTAACAGATTTCAATTGTTCCTTACGCAATATGAACTGATTTTGGCACTAAAAGTAATTAATCAATTGTTACCTTTAACAGTATTAACCTTTTTAGTGAATTTACTGTTATTAGCTGCTATTATTTTGTTAAAAGGCCTTCTAGCAGTTGAATATGCATTATTAATAACATTTTTCATGGGTCCTGCATTATTCACTGTTGTTCTTGGTTAAACAGTATTAACTGGTCTAGCAGTATTAAGTGAAATCAGGCCAGACCTAGTTAAGATTGCTCTTGGAACCATGTTCCTTTTTGGACTGAGGTGTGTTAATTTAGAGAAATTCTGTTTGTTCACCCTTTGAGTATTGGTCCAAATTGGTTTTGAAAATCTTTCATTATTATACTAGTTATTGCAATCATTCTTCAAATGATCAAAACTACCACACACATGATAAGCTTTGTTGAACGTCTCAAAATCACTCCCTAATTTTTGAGACATCTGTTGGTTCCAATTTCTCTTGTTTCCCCTAGGACTGAGAGATGGACTATATGTGTCTTGCCTAATTTGGTTAACAGGTTTCCTATCAGTTTTAGGTTTAACAAGCTCAATTTTAGTAAAATTAGGCTTAACTGTTTGAAACTTAGGCTCATCTTCTTCCTCACTTTCAAACACCCAACCCTCAATAATTGGGGCTCCATTTTCTTTCCTAACAGTCTTAGGTTTATTAGTCTCAACAATAGACTTTTCAACTACAGACTCTTTCACATCAACAAAATCATCTAGACTAGGATAAACTAAATTAGGTTTTGGTGGCATAAAATTCCCAGTATAGGGAGGTGGGACAGCATTATACCCTAATCCTGTTTTACCCTTATCCATTATGTAACACCCCCAAAAACGTGTCGCAGCAAAAATGTGTCCGGGGAATTACTTCATAATACACAGCGCTAGATACAAGAGAACAACTTCTAAATGTGTCGTTTGAAAAATAATCTCGTTGATTTCCTTGAAATTGATATGACATTTGTCCCATAATTGCATCACAATGAAAAGCTTGAAAACAATCCAACGAGATTTGATCATTTGTATGTAAGTAGGAATCCATAAATAAAATCTTGTCAATTTAGACTCCAATGCACATCAAGTAAGCCAAGCATCTAATTCACCTAAGAAAAACATGCATAAAAAGTGTCAACATAAAGTTGGTGAGTTCATAGATTTGTTTAAGTATAAATGTTGAACCAAGGTTCTGGAAATCGTGTGTATGACATTTTAATTCTTTAAAATGTCCTTCCAATATCTATGTTTGATTTTTAGAAATCAAATAGTTGTTAAAAGTCATGCATGACCATTTCAATCCCAAATAGTACAAAAACATACGTCACATGAACATTGTACCGCCAAATTGTTAAAGCATGTATGATATATATATTTATATAGTTATATATATATTATATATATGTATATATTTCTATATAGATATATATATATATCACCAAAATGTTTCTTAGTATGTATTGCCAATCTTATTATGATCGACGTAAAAATCATTGTGAGTATATAAACAATAATTTACAATCACACTATAGTTCATGAAACTGGACGTTTATAACTCTGTATGTATGCCAACTTTATTCAAGGCACTTGTAAGAGTGTACTCATAGTAGGTGTTCACACAAAGAACTCCTAGGCATTAATGAAAAATAATATGTTACCCATTTAGGTGTCCCTTCCTAAGAAACTCCCGAGGCATTTTCTGAAAATATTCTATAGGGTATGAAATTGTTGGCATTCGAAGACTCAAACCATGTATTCCGACATGTTATAACGTTACGTTTGCCCAGTGATAGCTAATCACATACGGGGATGTCAATCCCGAATGATCTATTTCATATATTCGCGCTCACCCTAAAGTGATTACAGTTATGCACCTAGCCAAATACATAATCGTTTCCAAAGTATAGTATGTTTTAACGACCAAAAATGATATCAACTAATGTATCCCATAGCAGGAGGTATTGAATAATAAATATGTAGCCAATTTGTAATCACCATGTAAATGCATTCATAAACAAGAATGTTTCCTCCCCCAACATATATATGTAAATCCAATCATCAGTAAAACATGGGGCTATAAACTCACATCGATGTTGAAGAACGATTGGCGGGAATGCGCATATTTAAGCACAGCACAAACATAAAATCGGAACGGCTCGATCAAGAAGTTGTGGTTTCTTAACGGCTAAGACCCACACTTAGACCTTAGGATAATGTATTTTGGCATTTTCCCGATGAATGGTTACGTCAACTTGACACGTTGATAAAAATTTAGATTCCAAGTTGTAATAGTTTGATGGTTGGTTAAATAAAACAATCGAAAGGTAAAAGCAAAGTGTGTAATATATTCCGTATATATTACATATTAAGAATGAACAAGTGTATAATTCATATCGTGAATTATATGACAAAGACAACAACCCAACAGGAATAATTCGAAGTGTATTTCAATACGGACATGTTATTTTATATGAAATTAAAATAAATGTATATAATACCATTGCAAGTTTTATATATGAAATCAGGAGAAAAATAATACAAAACAATTAATTCGACACGTTTTTCAGAAAATCACCTATTAATTAATAAAACGTTCTTGTCATAACAAATCTATCGCACGTTTTAATGGTATGAATCATGTAACCGATGTTTGTAAAGTTTTACAAAAGTTATGACCTTATATTCCGTCCGAGAATTAGAATATTTTTATAATTTAGTATTTCGTTCGACTTTTTATCTAACTAGTTGCCTTTTGTATCTTGTTAGTGTAAAAGTATAGTTATTGTTCGTTTAAATGGGTATTGTATAGTTATAATTAAGAATCTTAAAACTTTATGTGATTAACTTAATCCTTTTTCATTCATCCGGGTTGCAATTACTAGCGGTTTTATATATATATATTTATATATAACATAAATATAAATATTACATTTATTTATCCATTAAAAACCACAATATATCGGTTTTTATATTTATAAAAATTTTACGATATATTTATTGTTTCGATTTTTTATAAACCAAAACGCCACTCCCTTGTGTTCGCTAACCAATCGCACACACTCTATGATTGGAGAAGACATGCTACATCCAAACGCACCTTATTCTGGCTTTCCGGATCCTACCTAAACGCACCATACTTGTGTTTATGCGCAACCAAACGCACCATATTGATTCTCTTGTCAAACCAAACGGGCCCCAACCTATTTCTGAGTTTCTATAACAATAACCAAATGCACCCTTGGTGCTTAACTCAGATCCATAACGCACAATTTCGGTCGTTTTCATGAAACACTAAAGCTACCATTTAGGGCTGTTAACAGCCAAACCAACAACACCATTTCGTTTTATCTTAACGCTGAACACCCCTATTCTGTTATAACCTAAACCAAACACACCCTTTGGTAGTTAATGACAGAACCAAACGCACCTTTTATGTTGTTAACCCCACAACCAAACACTCCTATGGTTGTTAACCCCAAACGCCACTAACCTCATCAGTGCTGTTTTTGTTAAAACCAAACACATCTTTTAGTGGTTTTACTACAACACACAAACACCTTTTTCGTGTTTAAGAAACCAAATAAACCCCATTGGGGTCGCTTTTAGAACAAAAAACGCACCCTTGTGTGGCCTGAGGAAAAACAAAAACGCACCCTTTGTGCTTTTATTAACAACCAAAACACACTCCCCTATGTTGAGAAAAACAAACACCCACCCTTACTGTTTTATAATTAAAAAGAAACAAACGCACCCCTATGGTGGTGCGGGATTGTAATGGGGATGGAGGTAGTAAAACGTGGTGATGGTGGTGGTTGTCATGGAGTAGGGTGGCGGGTGATCTGAAAGGGGGGTTGGTGGTGGTGCGTGGTAGATGGGGGTGATGTGGGTGGTGATGATGTTGTTGGTGGTGGCAGTGGTCGTCGACTGAGTGGTAGGGACAAAGGTGAGGCGCGTGGTCGCGTTAGAATCGGATTCGATCGGGTGGAGATCGACTTTTTTATATTTTTTAGGTGGCGGGCGACGGCGGCGGTGATGGACCGGAAAGAACTCGCCGAAAAAGTTTTTCGGTGGCCGGGAACATTTTGTGGTGGGAGGAGATGGAGGTTGTATGTGTGTATGGTATTTAAGATATATAAAATTTTTATATTTATATTTATATATATATATATATATATACTATATATATATTATTATTAAAAGTTATTAATAAATGTGACATGTGTTTAATAGTTTAGGGGTTAGGTGTGGGTAAATATAAACACAGGGACCCAAAGTGTAACTTTTATAAAATAATGGTTAGGGACTTGTTTGGACTAGTTAATGAATGATACATAACGGCTGAAACTTGCGTTTTATGTTCAAATAATTTTTGATCATAACAACGAGTATACCTCGACTATATTTTCATAAACATTTATTAAAATTTATTTAAAACGTTTATTATTTATTTGTATATTACTGATAAACTTTGTCCGTAAAATGATCTTTTTCATTTTCAAGTCAAATAAGTTAAAAAAATAACTTTGCACACGAGATATGAAATAATTAATATGATTTATTATTTAAAATATGTTCCGAAAACTTTACGGTTACTCAGCAGGTAAGTTCGTTTTTATTTGGCAAATTAAAGATCAAAAGTCAAAAAGTCAATTCAGACTCAATCTGTCAAAGGGTACAAATTGAAAATCATTTAATATTCCAAAATTGTCATTTACAGTACATACCCCTTCAAGAATCTCCATCCTAGTGATTTTATTTGTGTTACGATTGTATGTGACCAAGAATTAGATTTAAGATTTAATAAACAAGTTCTATACAAGACTGTGATAACTTTATTCAGAAAAATTCAGAGTTTAGTCATCTTCTCTATATACCAAAAAATTTAGCTAAGTTTGACACAGGATATTTAATACATCATAATTGGGTATCTTTAAATAAATTTAATTACTAGGTTTTATGATTGATATAATCGCATTATAAAGAAAGTCCCTTAATAGTGAAAGCAGCGCATAAGGATGAAAGTGTAGCCGCGTGGTATGTCTGTATAAGGTTTTCAAATGTTCAATGAAGGTGGTCTCGTTTCTGAATATCTGGTAATCTTCGTGATTAATAACGGGACGAGGCTTATGGATGTATGTACCCACCTTACTTGGCAGGGGAGTACCAGGATGGATACGCGTCCTAAGTCTTCCTACTAGTGGCCTGAATGAAATGAATAGTCTCGAATATCTTTAATCGATAGGTGTTTAAATGTTTTTATAGGGGAGTTGTATTACCAACTTGGATTAAGTTGTACAAGCTTAAGACCGCTCCAGGCCCAATCAACAGCAACCCTAACATAATAAACTATAACAACGGGATGGAGATGCCTGAGGATTTTTAAGAGAATGAGGACATTCGAGAAAACTGTATCCCAAATATAAGTATACAAATAGGAGGAGCTCACAGGTATAGAGCTTAAGCGATAGACAGCGGAATGGAGTACCCAGTCGTTAGTTCGAAGATGAATCAACTCTATTAGTTCAAGTGTGTAACAAGTCTGTTAGTTCCACGAACAGTTCGTGATCGCGAGGATTAGCAACGGCAAAAGTAATGACTCAAGAATGAGATAAGGTAAGTTTCAAGTGTGTGCTCTTTAAGATTTTTGGACTAGTGGCAAGCACACTATTGTGCTTCTAAACCCTTTTAACGGATTCGGGTGATTATTGGTGTTTCGAGTTCACTACTCGTGTCATATTGGATACGCATTAGACCATCCTCATTTATACTTATTACTTTACATAAAGGAACCATCATTATTTATGTAACGTATCGATATGATATAACTTATGGTTCAGGGATTTACAATTTCTATATTTAAATGAAGAGGCGTCTCTATCTTTCAAATAAAGAGATTATATATCATCCTACTTAATAATTTTCGATGCAAATTGCTGTATCAACTAACCTTCATAGGTGGATAGATAACATTGACGATGGCATGTGCCTTTTAATGGGTGTGGACGCGGTGTTCCAAAAATCGTCTTTGGGAGACGGGGAGTAAAACTATCAGGGGATATCGACATAGAGTTCAAGATAGTTAATGAGTACTCGGTTAGAGTAAATAAGGTAAAGGTTTTCTCGATGAACCAGTCAACATGCAAAAAATTTTTTCATCATTAAATCCTCCTATTACAAGTCCTCCCATACAAGTATTGTAATACTTAGTTTCACACATGTAATTCTATGTAAACAGAATGTGACGGGTATGTTTAACATAGCATTTATCATAATCTATCCTCATATTATCATGTCCTGTGGGGCCGCCCATACATAGACTTATAATACTTTGATTCATTTATAATTCCATGTAAACAAAAATTATGACGACCTTCGCGTAATACGATATTGTATAAAGTTATGAGGACAAAAATATTCTTAGAGACCATTGTTTAACTTACAATGTCTGAGAACGAAATAAGACCATTGTGCAACTCACAATGTCTAAGAAGTAACATGAGACCATTGTGTAACTTACAATGTCTGAGGTATAAAATGAGACCATTGTGCATACTAATAATTGTCTTAAGAAAGGTTTTGTATTTTTATAATTAACTCTATATAAATAACGTGTCCTACCGATATAAACATAAAGGAATGAAGCATATATTTTATATTACTATTATATATATATTTATATAATATATATGTCATGTAAGTACTTAAGGTAAAAAGTAACCTATAGCATAGTATGCATTGTAAGGTGCTATGCATTTTGAAAATTGTTTGTGTTATGCAATGCTTGGGTAAAACGTTATAGTCTTGGGTAAAATATGCGACCTAGTTCCCTATACACTTGCTCTGATTACCAATCTGTAACACCACCCAAAAATGTGTCGCACGCGTAAATGTGTCGGGGGGAGTTACTTCATAATACACAGCTCTAGTTACAGGAACGACCTCCTAATATGTGTTTTTGAAAGTTATCTCGCGTTGTTTTCCTTGAAATTGATTTGTCATTTGTCCATTAATTGCTTTCACAATGAAAAGCTTTGAAAAAACCAACGAGATTTGATTCATTTGTATGTACGTAAGAATCCATAAAGGAAATCTTATCAATTTAGACTCTAATGACATCAGTAAGCATGTTAAGAATCTAAGTCACTGAGAAAAACAGATAAAAAGTGTCAACATAAAGTTGGTGAGTTCTTAGATTTGTTTAAGTTCTAAATGTTGAACGAAGGTCTAGTGAAGTGTGTAATGACCATTTAAAACCTGTAAATTCTTCCAAAATTGTATTGTATGATTTTTAAGAAATTAAATAGTTGTAAAGTATGCAATGCCATTTCAATCCCTAAATAGTCACAAAAAAAGGACGTATGAACGTGTGTACCGCAATTGTACAGGGCTTGTTTGTTTTTTTGATATATTATATATATATATTAAAAAAAAAATAATATATATATATATATTTAATCTATATATATTATCACCAAAATGTTTCAAGTATTGTATTGCACTCTATTAAGGCACATTAAATTATCATGTGAGTATAAAACATGACTACAATTACTCTAGGTTCATGAAATTACGACATAGTCTTGTCATGTCTGCCACTTATTCAAGGCACAGTTAAGAGTGTAAAACCATCGTAGGTGTTCCATCCATGAATACCGGGCATTATTGAAAAATAATATGTACCCATCCTAGGTGTCCCCTCCAAGAACACCCGGGCATTTCTGAAAATTTTCATGTGTATGTTCATTTTTGGCCATGAAGATTAAACCAATCGTACTTCCGAATGTTATAAAAGTTCGTTTGACAGTGATAGCTAATCACCTTGAACGAGGATTGTCAATCAACGAATAGATTCTATTTTATAACATTCGACGCTCATCCCTCTAAGTGATTAAGATCATGCAACCTAAGCTCAATTCTATCGTTTCCAAGTACAGTATGTATTACGATCCAAAAATGAATACAATTAATGTATCCATGCGAGCTATGGCAAATAAGTGTGTAGACAATTTGTAATTTTCAACCATGTAAATTGCATGTAGTAAAAAAGCATGTTCTCACCCCAAAAAATATATGTAAATACTAGTAATCATGGGGCTATAAACTCACTCGATGTTGAAAAAGAACGATGGAATGACACATATTTCAAGCACAGCACAAAAGGAAAACCAAAAACGGGCTCAAATCAAGAAGTTACGGTTTCTAACGGATAAGAATCACTAGATAGGATAATGTATTGGGGTTTCCAGTTGACTGGTTTACGTTCAACGCGGGACACGGTGATAAAAGTTTTAGATCTCCAAGTTGTTATTGTTTGGTGCGTTGGTTTAAATAAATTAAATATCGAAAGGGGGGGGGGATTATAAACGCAAAGTGTGTAATATATTTCCTATATATTACATATTAAGAATGAACAAGTGTATAATTCATATCGTGGATTATATGACAAAGACAAACACCCAAAAGAATAATACAAAGTGTATATAATACGTGACATGTATTATATATGAAAATAAAATAAAAGTATATAATACCTTGCACGTATTATATAAGAACCATGAGATAAATAATCAAAACAACATAATTCGACACGTTTTCGGAAATCACCAATTTAATTAATAAAGCGTTCTTGCATAAAAATAACCGCACGTTTTAATGTTACGAATCATGTAACCGATGTTTGTAAAGCTTTCACAAAAGTTATGACCTTATCTTCCAGTCGGGAATTATAATATTTTATAATTTAGTATTTCGTTACGACTTTTAACTAAACTAGTTGCCTTGTTGTAAAAGTATAGTTCTCGTTCGTTTATCTGGTTATTGTATAATTATAAATTAAACAATCTTAAAACTATATAACTTAATCCTTTTTCAATCAATCCGTGTTGCAATTACTCGCGCGTTTTAAATATATATATATATATTTATATCTAAACTAAACAAAATAATAAATATTACATTTATTTAACCATTTTAAACCACCAATATATCCGGTTTTATGTTTATAAAATTTTACAATATATTTATTGTTGATTTATATAAACCAAACGCACCCTTGTTGTTTTCTACTAACCCAAACGCACCCTATGTCGTGAATCTGATAACTCAAACGCACCCTATGTTGTTTCGCTAAACCAAACGCACCCTTATTTTGAAACTGTCAAACCAAACACGCCCTTATGTGTCTTTCTTAAACCAAACACACCCTTGGTGTTTAATCTGCCAAACCAAACACACCCATTGAGTGTTTCTGTACAACCAAACACGCCCTTATTACAATTCAGTCCAACCAAACGCACCCTTGTGCGGATTCTGTCCAACCAAACGCACCCTTGTGCGGATTTTGTCCAACCAAACGCACCCCTATGCGGTTTCTGTCGAACCAAACACACCCTTATGATGAAGATGCCAAACCAAACACACTATTAGTGTGTTTTTCTTAACCCAAACGCACTCTATGTCGGCTGAACAACACCAAACACACCCTTAGTGCCGTTTTGCAGCCAACCAAACGCCTCTTATGCTGTTAATAACAAACAAACGCACCCTAATCTGGTACACCCAGATCCAAACGCACCCTCTCGATGCTAATAACAGCCAAACGCACCCTTTGGCGCTATTAAACCAACCAAACGCACCCGTGGCCGGTGGCTGCCAAAACAAACGCACCATATTCGGTGCTAAACCCAAACCCAACGCACCCTAGTCGGGTTGAGAACAAAACTGGACGCACCCTAATGGGTTATAATAACCCAACGCACCCTATTTTGGTGTTGCTGCCAAACCCGACGCACCCCTGGTGCTTATAAGAAAAACAAACGCACCCATGGTGTTGAAATAATAACCAAACGCACCATGTGATGGTGGTGTGGTGATGGGGGATGGTGGTCACTGTGGTGATGATGACAGTGGTGACGTGATGATGATGATGATGATGATGATGGCGGCGTTTGTGGTGGTTAATGGTGGTGGATATAGGCGCGTGGCGGCGCGTGGTGGTGGGGATCGGGCCGGAAAAATTGAGAGAGAAATAGAGAAGTGTGAATATGCATGTGTGTGTGTTGTGTTTGAAATGAAATGAAAGAAAAATATATAACTTTTATATATATATTAAAAGTTATAAGAAAAGTGTCAAGACTCAAATAGTCCAAGGTTAATTGTGTAAGTTTTTAATATAGTTTTGTTAACTATCGGTTCGGGACTCGTTTGAACTAGTAAACGGACGATTCAAAACACGAAACTTGCGCCATTACGTTCCAAATAATTTTTCCCATAAAAACGAGTATTCACTCGACTAATTTTCATAAACGTTTTATAAAATTTATTTAAAACGTTTTATTATTAAATTTTGGGGTATATTTCCGATAAACTTTGTCCGTAAAATGATCTTTTACTTGAATATTTGCGTCTTCAACCAACGTGATGAAGAAGAGAGAAAAGGAGTAAGAAACAATAGTTTACCAACTGTGAACACCCACTATAAGGACATGGTAGTTAGTAAATTACTACTAAGTCTTATATTAGCATACTTATATAAGTTACTTATGATTTCAGATATTATCATGTCCGATTCCGAACATTCTACTATTACATAAAGGAAACATTTTATAAAATTTATTTAAAACGTTTATTATTTATTTGTATATTACTGATAAACTTTGTCCGTAAAATGATCTTTTTGTTTTCAAGTCAAATAAGTTAAAAAAATAACTTTGCACACGAGATATGAAATAATAAATATGATTTATTATTTAAAATATGTTCTGAAAACTTTACCGGTTACGCGGTAATCGTTTTTATTTGACAATAAAAGATCAAAAGTCAAAAAGTCAATTCAGACCCAATCTGTCAAAGGGTAAAATAGTCATTTAATATTCCAAAAATTGTCAGTTGTTACAGTACCTACCCCTTAAAGAAATCTCATCCTGAGATTTAATTTGTGTTAACCGATTGTGTGACCAAGAAAAGATTTAAGATTTAATAAACCAGTTTTAAACAAGACGCTGATAACTTTATTCAGCAAAATTCGGTGTTTCGACACTTCTCCATATACCAAAAATTTTGGCTAAGTTTGACTAGGAGATTTAATCAATCAAAATGGGTATCTCAAAAAAAATCATTATAGGTTTTATGATTGATATAATCGCGTTATAAAGAAAGTCCCTTAATAGTGAAAGCAGCGAAGGAGAAAGTGTAGCCGCGTGAGTATGT
>BQNB010191136.1:0-11723 GCA_026074375.1 Tanacetum coccineum | reverse complement strand
TACTTTTGGTGACATTAAATTGATCATGCATTCTTTATAAATCTTTGGGATAAGATTGATACTTTTGGTGACATAAAATATGTCGTTCATTCTTTACGTGGTACTGTGATGACACAGTGGACAAATACATTCATTTGAAACTTACATTCATATTTAAACTAACCTATGAACTCACCAACTTTATGTTGACCGTTTTAAGCATGTTTTTCTCAGGTGATATAGATACTTGGCTTACTTGAAGTGCATTGGAGTCTATACATTCAAGTTTTTCATTGTGATGCAATTATGAGACAAATGTTATATCAATTTCAAGGAAATCAACGAGATTATTTTTCAAACGACGCATTTAGAGGTCGTTCTCTTGTATCTAGCGCTGTGTATTATGAAGTAACGCCCCTGGATATACTTCCGCTGCGACACGCATTTTTGGGGGTGTTACAGTCTAAGTGCGGTGCACATTCTAAAATGTGCGGCCCACTTAGTCTATGTCGGTTCAAACTTCATTAATGCTTGTTGAGAAGTGCGGCGTACATATAGAAATGTGCGGCGTACTTGTTGAGTTAATGCAGCCTTTACTTAATTCTCTTTAATTCTTCAACTTGATTGGAAGTGCGGCGCACATAGTGAAATGTGCGGCGTACTTCTTTGCATTTTTAGCTTAAGTCCTTTCTTTTCTTGTAACTTGCTTTCCAAAGAGTATAAACAAATGTATTTTGGACTTTTTGAGCTCGGGATATCTTCAAGTGAACCTGCATATATTTCATGCTATTAAGTACCAAAAGTTCAAGAAAAATGATAGAATATATACAAATAACGTCGTCGTAAACATGTATAATTTAGGCGTTATCACCATGATGGTAAGAATTCGAGGGCGAGTTCTTTTCAAAATATGTGGGATGATAATGATAGAAATAAGATGACTTAAGACTAAGGCATAATTTTAAGCGAACCGTTTAAATCCCAGTTTAATCGATTCCCTTAAATAAATTTTAAGGCAGAATGTTAACTAAACCCGTTGGAACCCGTTTTAAATTTTTATTACAAAATCGACATCTATATTTTTATACTCATTTTCTTCTCATACACTATTTTTTCTAAAATAAACAAGGAAAATTCAATTTTGACTATAAATTAGTGAATAAGAATGTTTTATTTTCAAATAAAGCTTTCCCGTTAGTATATTTTCAATTTATTCAACATTTTTTGACACGTTTTAAAACTTTCTTATTATATAATAGATTTCAATATATATACTTAACTTTGTTTAGTTATTTTGTTATTCTTTGATGGTTACTATGTGTACTTATAATTCATTTTAATTGTGTAGCAATTATACTATCTTATTAAAGGGCAGTTTTGTTTTAAAAAATACACGATTCTCAAGAGTCTTTTAATATTAAAAAAATAACTCACGTGTCACTCATACTTACCCACATAACTTACGTATCACTCATACTCACCCACACACATGTATCACTCATACTCACCCACACACGTATCACTCTCACCTACTTTCCCACTTATGTTTGTATCTCTCTCTCAAACATAGAAACCATCGATTGCTAGATCTACCTCTCTCTCTAAGTTGTCGGTTTCATACGGTGGTTTTGTGCTACGGATTTATGTTTTCTGCTATGGATTACATATGGTGGTTTTGTGATGGGGTTGTTACGATTGTTGTTTAATTGTTAGTAATTCTTATTTTGATTCAAGTTTGTTTTGTTCAGTTTTCTTAATTAGGGTTAATGGGTTTAGGGTTTATGGTTTTTGCTTTTTTGTGCTCAGTGGGGTTTATATGTGTCACAAAGGTTGGATTTTTTTATTGAAGTTTGTGTTGTTTAATTGTGTTAATTAGGGTTACTAGGGTTAGGGTTTGTGGTTTTGGTTATTTGTGATTTGTAGTGTTTGTAACACATTATGTAACTTATTACTAAAGGGCAGTCCTGCTATTGATAAAGTATGGGGGTATTGGGTGATAAAGTAAGGGGTGTTTGTTTTTGCTTATATAACCGGCTTATTGCTTATTGTTAGTTTAAAAATAAGCTCAGAAAGGCTTATTATAAAGCCACAACACAGCTGCATAAGTGATGTTGTGTAACTTTATACTACGTAATAATATCCAAAGTAAAGAAAATTCCAAAACTACCCTTGAGGACAAAGGTAGTAGAAAAAATCTTACAAAAGTACTACACGTTTAACCGGTAAGTGATTACCAGGTCGTTTTACCAAAGACTTATGAAATTGAGACCTCGTTTGTTATTTGAACAATGACTTGAATTGGTTCGAAGATGATTGGTTTTCTAAAATCCTAATAGTGAGCAAATAAATGGATAATTAAATTTAACTACGAAAAAACGATAACGGGAAATAAAATAAAATACGGCAAATAAACTAGAATACTAAAATTAAACCCTAAATCCTTTTCTAAACTTTTTCTAATCCTAAATGACTATTTAAAAGTAAAAAGCTAAGGAAATTCTAACTGAGATTAAGGTGAGCTAAAAACGAAGAAAACGAGAACGGGGATCGAATCCCGTTCTTTAAAAATTTAACTTTCAAAATATTAACCCTACGGAAGTAAATTTCAAATTAAACCTAGAATATGATAAAGGAAAATTTTATAAAAAAGAAATTTATTATTTTGATTATTTTTCTAATTTTTATGACTTTTTAAAGTTTTTAATGAAAATAAATGATTAAAAGTACTAAACTTACTTAAAAAATTCTAGAAAAATTTCTAAAAGTAGCTAAGGGTGCAAAAATTGAAGGAAAAATAATGGCTAGAAAATAAGCGAAACGAATAAGCCTAAATAAGCCTAAACAGCACTCGGAGTGCTTATAGGAAAAAAATTCAAAAAGGGCTTATAAGGATTAAAGATGCACCCTTGGACGTAAAAGTCCCAAGGGCGCAGTGGTGAGTGTGTGTGGTGTTGTGTTGCTATAACGGTTGAGGAGGGTAGAGGTCCAGGGTTCGAGCCTTGCTCACCCTGGATTTCCCCTCTTCCTTTTTTTAGAAAAACTTTAAAAAGCAATTTTTAAAACAGCTTATAAGAAAACTTTTTTGTGAAAACAACTTTCTAGAAAACCACTAAATAAGCTGAAAAGAGCTTATTTAAACAGACAGAACTCACTTTGCATGTTTTATGGCTTTTTGACAAAACTAACTAAGCTAAATACTGAGATAAGCTAAAGCTAAAACCAAATAAGCTATAAGCTACTTATTACTAACCTAATAAGCTAACCTGAGCTAAAAATAAGCAAAGAGCTAAAGCCATAAGCTGAAATTATCAAAATAGCACTTATGATGAAACTGCATACCAAAACAGATAAACAGGTACTTTAGTGCTTATTTTTAAGCACTCAAACAGAACATTATGACAATAAGCCCTACACCTACTTAAAGCCTATCCTAAAAACTACTTAAAACAGCAGAGATAAGACATTTTGAAATACAAATAAGCAGAGAAAAAGCTAAATTAAAAGACTACTTATGCTGTTTTTTATGTTTTTGGATTTTCTTTGAAAAGTTAAAATAAGCTATGCCTGACTTTATAAAGCTAATGACAACTAAATTTTAGCCTAAAAAGCAAGTTTAAACAGAAATTAAGCAAAGATTTTAAGCTATAAGCTAAGAATTTTCAAATAAGCTATTATCTAAAACTGAATACCAAACAGTCCTTAAGACAACTTTTAAGCTAACTTTCTAATAAGCAGATGGAACCTTGTAATAATCTAACTTATACTAGCTTTAACTATAACCTATAGGCTACTAAAATCAACTTTTGAAATCTATTTTGAAACTCAAATGCTTAATGAAAAAGCTCCTTTAAAACTGCTTAATTACCCAGTACTTGCTGAGTTTTTCTTTTAGCTTGAAAAGACAAAATGCTTATTTTGAGCTTAAAAACAGATAGCTTAATGATCTTTTAAAAAGAAAAACTAAGCTCTTAAATCCTACTCTTATAAACCTAATATGAGATTTAAAATGAAATCAAAGGACCAAATGGCCTCAAGCAGTACTAACTTGAGTTAGTACTGCTTGACCCAAACACTCCCTTATATCCCTCAAATTCATACTTAGCTTATAAAAATGAGATTTAATGAACAAAGATCAAATACCAGATATCAATAAGATATAATAAGACCTAATGAACAAGTTTTAACTACTAAATAAGCAGAAACAATAAGCTAACTATCTATGCTAATATTTTGAAATTTTTTAAACTATTTGTACCAAAAATTATTAAACAAGCTTTAACTACAAGTGAAACAAAATAAGCTATAAATGACAATAATAGTCAGTAATAAGCTAATCTAAGCAATAAAAATCAGACAATAAGCAATAATAAGCTGAAATGCAAAGTAAGGTTTAAAAAGTAAAATAGAGAACTCATAAATGCCTTTGCACAAACAAGGCTTTAGAATGCTCTTATGAGCTAATCAACAAGCTCCAGCTTATCCTAGGATAAGCTGGTGTGGTCTTGGAAGCCCATCCAGATCTGGCTTCCCTTCCTTATTTATGCTGAGGTAAATTTAGGGAGTGGAATTTGTTGATTAATCAAACTCAGTTAAGCTTTTGTTAGCTTAACTAAGTGTAAACGAACTAGAGTAACTTAAGAGAGCTATATGACTTATATCTGCATGTTAAGAACAATTTGCTTGATAATGAAACATAATTTAAAGAACAATTTAATATGAAAATAGAATTTTATTAACTTCAAAAGAGATTACACTATTTTAAAAGGAAATTACATTGAGAAAACAATAATAAGCTAAAAATAAGCTACTAGACTAAATTAAGCTACTCCTACCCTAAATCTAATCCTACTCCTAGATATCTTGCTCTGAGTGAGTGAAGCTTCTTATTTATAGCCATGGGGAGAAGGATCTAGACTCATGCACGCTCCCTTTGATCTTGACCTTTAATTCCTTCTAATCATTGCTTGCTGATTTGTGGCCGTTAGATGAGAATGTGAGCACACAGATTGCCACGCTGGCAATCCAATCATTTGGCAATGAGTGTGTTTCTTTTACACTGAATTCAGTGCAATTTTCCCCTTTTGGTGTGTTTGTTTGTAACACACGTGTGATCCATGTTGTCAGAGCTGTCCAATCAAAACCAAGGGGTGACGTTTTGGCTGTTGAGGTGGAGCTTGGTACTTGGTATCTTTGAGGACACGCTTGGACGAGCTTCTAGAAATGAATTTTACCCTCTAATTTTGCTACGAGGTAATTTTGAGAAGACGATGAATAGTAAAAAACTATTCGCGCCTTTTTTGTTTATTCGTTTGACCCTTTTATAACTGATTGTTTGACTTGGGCTAGTGCAAGGGTTTTGGGCCATGGTAACTAGTTATGGGCTCGGTTAAAAGAGTTTAAACGTTTAGGGTTAATTTCACACTTTAACGACCGTTAGTTATTTAGTTAACAAGGAACTAACGGTGTTATTGTTTTTGGATTTTTTGTGAAAATGGTTTAACAATAAGGGTTGTTTTGGTGTTTAAAGGGTTTTGTCCTTTTGTGAGTTGACCATTGTTGACCAGGGTTGACTTTTGTTGATCGTATCTTGATAATTCCCGGCTCTTGTACACTCTTTCCTTCTCGTGTCCGTTTTTGTCCGGTTTTGGCTCTTTTCTTGTGATATTTGCAATATCCGTACCTACACATTCACAAAAGACAAAATACACATATACAAGTATTTTTATGCACATTTTCATCTTTTTAGGGTTTGTTTTGATGTAAAATGGATATGTGATTTCTCACATATCACTCATCAAGACCCGAACGTAGTTACGGGTATGTTTCTCCTAAACCAGCATTTAGCTAGAGTGTTATTTGATTTCGGAGCCGATAAAAGCTTTATATCCACATCTCTTGCCTCTATGCTAAATATCCCGCCTATTACAATAGATACCTTTTACGATATCAAAATGGCTGACGGAAACCTAGTAAGTTCAAACACCGTTATCCAGGGTTGCACCCTAACCTTGCTAAATCAATCTTTCGAAATCGATCTCATGCTGATTAAACTCGGTAGTTTCGACGTTGTCATCTGGTTATCCAAGTATCATGCCAAAATTCTCTGTGATGAGAAAGTTGTTCACATTCCTATTGACAATGAAACTTTGATCATTCGAGGTGACCGAAGTAAGACCCGAATAAATCTCATATCTTGTATAAAAACCAAACAATACATGTCCCGAGGTTGTCAAGTTTTCATGATCCAAGTAACAAAGAAGAAGAAGTCAGACGAGAAGAGATTATAAGATATTCTCGTAGTTAGATTATTCCCAGTTTTTCCTGAAGATCTACCTGGCCTCCCTCCCGTTCTCCAAGTAGAATTCCAAATCGATCTAATTCCCGGAGCAGCACCTGTAGCCCGCGCACCTTATAGATTAGCTCCCTTAGAAATGCAGGAACTATCTAACCAACTTCAAGAATTGTCAGACCGAGGTTTTATACGACCAAGTACTTCACCCTGGGGAGCTCCTGTCTTATTTGTTAAAAAGAAAGACGGATCTTTCAGAATGTGTATCGATTACCGGGAGTTGAATAAACTTACTGTAAAGAATCGTTACCCATTACCCAGAATCGATGACTTATTCGACCAACTTCAAGGTTCGAGTGTCTACTCAAAAATCGACCTAAGATTAGGTTATCATCAACTGAGAGTGAGGGATGAAGATATTCCTAAGACTGCTTTCAGAACAAGATACGGACACTATGAATTTCAAGTTATGCCATTTGGTTTAACTAACGCACCTGCTGTATTCATGGATCTCATGAACCGCGTATGTAAACCATACTTGGACAAATTCGTAATAGTATTCATCGATGATATTCTCATCTACTCTTGTAACAAAGAAGAACACGCAAATCATCTGAGAATAATCTTAGAATTACTCAGAAAAGAGAAACTATATGCCAAGTTCTCCAAGTGTGATTTCTGGATCCGCATGGTGCAATTTCTTGGACACTTAAATTGAAAAACAAGACTTCATGGTGACCCCCGTCCAAGATGAAGTAGTTTAGAACTAGGCATCTCCCAGCTACAACCCACAGAAGTTCGTCATTCATAGGACTCCGGTCGCCGGCTATTACCGAAGATCTTCCAAGGTTCTCAAAAAATTGCCAAGCCTTTGACTAAATTAACCCATAAAAACAAGAAGTATATCTGGGAAAAAGATCAAGAGACGGCTTTCCAATTGCTAAAACAAAAACTTTATGAAGCTCCAATCTTAGCATTACCAGAAGGAAACGATGACTTTGTCATTTACTGTGATGCATCTCTTCAAGGTCTGGGAGCATAATAATTGCAAAAGAAAGAAGCCATTGCATATTTGCGTCCTGACAACACAAACCTCACGAAGAAACTACACCACTCCATGAACATGAATTAGAGCAGTCGTATTCCGCTCTTAAAATCTGGAACAACTATCTATACAGTACAAAGTGGTACGTTTTCACTGATCCAAAACATTAACATATTCTTCATAAAAAAGAATTAAACATGAGGCAACGCCGTTGGTTAGAATTACTTGTAGATTACGATTGTGAAATCCGCTACTATCTTAGAAAAGCAAATGTCGTAGCAGATGCCTTAAGCCGAAAGGAACCACTCTGAATCAGATCATTGATCATGACCCTTCACCCAAAATTACCAACTCAAATCCTCGAAGCTCAAACCGAATTAAAGACACTGAAGATCCAAGCTGGAGTACAAGTATCAAGACTATAAGACAAAGACGTCATCTTCAGCATTGGAAGCGCCTTGGATGTCATTTAATGATGTTGTATTTGTACTTGATAGGAACATTGTAAGTAATTTTGTATGTCCACATATTGGGGGAAGATTGTTAGACTTAAAATATGAGGACTTATACGGAATTACATTAGTTCATAAATAGCCAAACACGCAGGGACTAGATTAGACTATTAAGGATAGTTTAGTTGTGTTTGGACTATAAATACCCCCTCCATACTTCCATGGAGGGGTGAGGATATTTATTTGTAACATAAAGTGTGTGTGTTTCTCTCTCTAGAAAACACACACATCTTTCCCTCTCTACTTTTCTTTCTTAATAATATGGCTCTCTATTTCTTTTATCCTCCCCGACCTCCGAATCGTGTGTTTTAGGCTAGAATCTTATGGGTATCATAGATAGTATGGAAACCCTTACAAGGTTGTACATCAAAGAAATAGTCTCCCGGCATGGCATACCAATATCTATCATCTCGGATCGTGACAGTCATTTCACATCCAGATTCTGGCAATCATTACAAAGTGCTTTGGGTACTCAATTAGACATGAGTACGGCATATCATCCCGAAACTGATGGGCAAAGTGAAAGGACCATCCAAACACTCGAAGACATGCTTCGAGCCTGTGTTATAGATTTTAGAAAAGGATGGGAAAAACACTTACCATTAGTAGAATTTTCTTACAATAACAGTTACCATGCCAGTATTAAGGCAACACCATTTGAGGCACTTTATGGTCGAAAGTGCAGATCACCTGTTTGCTGGGCCGAAGTTGGAGATGTTCAACTTACGAGACCAGAAATAATCCATGAAACCACTAAAAAGATAGTGCAAATTCGACAACGCTTGCAAGCTGCAAGAGACCGGCAGAGAAGTTATGCCAATATAAGATGAAAGCCTTTAGAATTTCAAGTTGGAGATCGTGTTATGTTAAAAGTGTCACCTCATAAAGGTGTCATCCGATTTGGAAAATGATGAAAGCTTAATCCTCGGTACATTGGACCTTTTAAAATCCTTGAACGGATTGGCCCAGTGGCATATAAACTTGAGCTTCTTGAAGAGCTCAGTAATGTCCACAATACTTTCCACGTTTCTAATCTAAAGAAATGCTTATCTGACGAATCCTTTGTCATTCCAATGAAAGAGCTTCGGCTTGATGACAAACTCAACTTTGTGGAAGAACCAATGGAGATCATAGATCGAGAAGTCAAGCAACTGAAACAAAGTCGTATTCCTATAGTCAAGGTAAGATGGAACTCTAAAAGAGGACCAGAATTTACGTGGGAACGCGAAGATCAAATTCGTGCCAAGTATCCACATCTGTTTTCAAACATCACTCCGGCATCCAACTAAATCTCGTGACGAGATTTCTTTTAAGGGGGGGAGACTATAACAACCCGTAATTTTCATCAAAATAATTATCCATCTATTAAATTAGATGCACTGTAATATGCATCTATTATATATATACCACCTTTTTACAAGGAAAATTTTGTTTTATCTCATTATGCAACGTAACTTGCATCTCTAAAGTAAACGAGCTCACGCAGCCTCCACCAATGTCATATATATCTATGTTTATATCATGTAAACATCCTAATATTATAACACCTCGTGTTTTTCAGGTCATATTTCGATCCCAATTATTTGATGTTCCTTTTCATTTATTGGGTTTTGTGTGTTTACTTCCATTTAAACCACACTAGTTAAATCGCGTAGGCATCAAACGTTATCGTTAAGCTAGAATTGTAACCTAAACCTATTAAGACCTTACTTGAACCCTTTCTATTCGTCATTTATTTTATATTTCTCGTCAAGAAGATTTACATGATCGCATACAATAAACTTTGTCAAGGTAAAGCCCATTCAAAATAAACTACACCAAAAATCTTAACTCTTATACATTAGGAAACTAAATAAATTAGGATAAAGTCCATATACTCCTTCAATGTAGCAAATAAATCATGTACCTCTTGTTTTCATTCCTCCTCAAATCGTGTAATGCAAAGGAAAAGATAGCAAATCCCTACAAAGTCTCCTTAAATTTCTCTATCCCTTTTTGTCCAACTGTAAAAGCCCAAGCCCTTTACAAAACCCACACAATCTCGTGATATGTAGGCTGCAATTTTCTTGGTTTTGCCACCATGCCTCCTACAGTAACCATCTTTTAATCACTATACCTTGTTTATGTAGAAACCCAAGTATTCTTTCCCTTGAATGCAATTACACAAGAATGTGACTTGAAAACAAGTTATTATGCATGCCAAAGTATGTGTGTATATGAAGGCCATGCCTACCCCTTTGAAACCACAACAACAACTCAACTCAGGAGCCTCATACTTCATTTATCCCACTTGATTTCTTGTCTTCCTGGTTTTGACTCATACATAACCTACCAACAAACCCATGCCCTTTTATACCTTCTTCATACGCGAAACCCTAACCCTAACAAGGTTCTTGGGTGTTTCACTTCCTGTTGTTCGAGCATTAAGACAGCAAAAGAGGTAGTGTTGGTTCGTCGGGAGAGGAAACGGTGGTGAAAATTCGTTGGTTTGGAGTCACGTAAGGTTTTCAAGCAGTTAGGGTTTTCTCATTGGGTCAAGTCCTTTACGCACACAACCTCGCGTTTTCTGTGAGCCATTACATATATTTTTACTCTTTTATATCATGCTATCTTGCTCCCATAGTCTATGTGCATAGCATCTATAAAGAAAGAAAACCACATCTTTTGTATACCTTCTGATAGAAATCGAATAACCTTAAAACCTTTATAAGGGCCATGACTAAATTAGGGTAATAGGTTTAGATAAACTCAGCCCCGTTGCAGTTAGACGTACTAAGAGATAGAAAGAAATCGTATATGAAATGTTAGTCTAATAACGCACTCTACAACTCTGACTTGATGTATGTTTTTCGGCATCTAGGGATAGTCATAAAAATCTACACTTTGTTCATATCAAAAATAGGACATGTAATGAGTAATTTGCCCCTGAAATCATTTATTTTCATCAAGTAAGTAGAAAGTTACAAGTCCTCAAAGTCGACGTACAAAAACTGTCATTCTGCCCTCTTTTGCAAATAGCCAACGAGCCCTTTTACTCAAATTATTGTGACCTTTGTACCAAGGGAAATGACGAACTAAGTTCTGTTATGTAAAGCCTGATGTATCAACTTTAGTTTAGAATGAAAACCATCCTTTTTCGTTTAGTATTCTGCTAGCAATTCGCGTATACTTTTGGTTGTTTGTCACAAGTGTCGACAATCTGTCGAACACTTTGTGTGCCCTCAGCCAGGACTGCTCAACGCACACCCCTACCTTTTGACCCACTTTCGAACTAGTTAACGACCCCGTCATGCAAAATATGTAGAAGATAAATAATAGCCAGTAGGCCATAGATTATTAAGGTATTTTTATTTTGTTCTAACGTTAAGTAACGAAACCACAATCTGACTTTAAAACTCTGACCATGCAAACGAGATAGGATGAAATAACACATTTATTTTCTATGTATAAAACTGCCCTTGCGACCCACACATGTTTAGCCTCGTTTCTAACACGCTAAACGACCATTTTAGACAAAACTTACTTAACGAAAGTTGTAGACTACCCGGCTGAGATTTCAAATATACTTTTACTTTTCAATATCATCAACTAACGAACCCGTAATTTAATTGTAAAACTCTAAGTCGTCTCATGTTAAAACTTAGTAATATGTACGCTTAACTCAAATAGTAAACGTCAACGTTTCGTCTAATTATTTAACATACTTAGAGACGAAACCAAAGGGTGACCTAAACTAATATTTTAAAGTATATACGACCTAGTTTCTTAAAAGTCCGAAGTCGTAAATTATATACTTTTATTTTGATCGCGTTGACCCAAGAAAGTTGACCATTTTAAAACAAGAAATTGTTTTCAAATATCATTATTTCAAATATAGTTCAAGCATACACTAGGGGCG